>JAOSBN010149450.1:0-24244 GCA_027563595.1 Erythroxylum suave | reverse complement strand
ATCTTGTATAAAGATCACTATTTTTACTTCATTTACTCCTCATTATCAACTCCATTTCAACTCAATATCATTCACAATTAGATCAAAACCAGAAAATATTTCACGTCTTTCTTCATTCCCTGCACTTTCCTTTATATTTTTTTGCATTTTCAATTTTTTGTTTTCTCTTCATTTCTTCCTCAAACTTTCATTTTAATAATTCTTTCTCATCTCCATACATCACCATGCACCTATTTCTAAACTCTAATTCATTTTACACACTCAAAATTGTTCACATACTTCAACAGTGAAAACAGAGTATATGTATGTAAATCAACTTGCATGAATTTTTGCATTCCTCTCATGCACGTTTTTATTAATCTTTCAACTCCAAAAATCATTTTTCAACTCCAAATATCATTTTAACATTACCTTATAACATATTGATTATCAAAACTGAAAAAAATGAACAAACACACATCTTCATACTATATTTACGGTAAACATAAAAAATGTCCATTTTCACGTGAGCATTCAATGACAATTAAATCACCAAATTTATCTCATATACCTACAACTCATAAAGATTAACAAGATACTTACTTGATATAACTCCAAAATCTTTAAAAACTCTAAGAAGCCCTAATTCTCATACACCCACATACATCATCTTAAAGGTGGCTTAGACTAGGTTTTTCTTGAGGCAAACGAAATAGATAACGAAGTTGGAGTAGAGAAAGGTAGATAAAAGCAATATATAACTCTAGTGAAGGTTTCAGTGAATCAAAAGTCCATGAAGGAAAAAGCTTGCAGAAGATAGTTTTGAAGAAAAGACTAAGTCAAAAAGTAACTTAGTCTTTCAAGTATAAAAGAAATGTGAAATGGGTCTTCCTCACATCACCAATTAATAACTTAAACAAAGTGAGTGACACTTGTCACTTATCTAGCTTCTAAGACTTTAACTAGTTTTTCTAAAGAAACTAGTCTAGTTAGCTTCAACTTTACTCCATAAGTCTCTAAAAGTTTCAATATCATCTTCTCACAAATTCTAAAGTCATTTATAAAATTTTTTTCAATATTATTTATTGTTATTCTATTTCCATTATCAATTCCGATAATACCCCATATTTTTGGGAATTTTTCCTAAAGTCACCAAAAGTTCTAAATCACTAAATACATTCTCCAAATCAGTCTTTTATATATAAAACCCAAAATTATCAAAAAAAAAATCACATTCCACATATATAAATCAATTGTACCTGTAAAAATGTAAATGAATGCATGTACAATTATTTTCATGTGCAGAAATTCAATATTCATGTGTATGTGCATATTATGCATGAACATGAAATGCATTTTCTAGTCTCTCAACAATCTCTCATATCTACAATTCTAGCCTTAACATAGGTAATGGGATGTTACAACTCTCCCCTCCTTAAAAGAAATTTCGTCTTCGAAATTCTTATCTGATTGTTAGAACAGATGGGCTTATTGCCTCCTTATATGCTCCTCCATTTTCCAAGTTGGTTCCTCAATTGAGTGATTCTTCTAAAGGACTTTCACCAATGGAATGAGACGGTTCCTCAACTGCTTGATCTAAGAACCCACTATCTTGATCGGCTCCTTAACTTAGCTTAAGTTATTAGAAACTTCAATCTCTTAAGCTGGTATCACATGTGTCAAATCCGATCGGTATCTTCAGAGTATACTCATATGAAATACATTATGTAATTAAGACATCTCTTTCGGTAAAACTAACTTATATGCCAAAGGTCCTTTCCTCTCAGTAATCTCATAAGGACCAATGTACTTAGGACTCAACTTGCCCTTTTTATCGAATCTTAATACTCCTCTCTATGGTGACACTCTCAGAAACACTCTGTCTCCTGCACTGTATTCCATATCCTATCGATGTTGATCCATATAAATCTTCTATCTCTCTTGAGCCGCTTTAATTTGGCTTCGGATCAATTTAACCTTGTCCAAGGTATCTTGAATCAATTTCGGGTCTTCAACCATTCTTAAGCCCTCTTCATCCGAATACAGAGGTGATTGATAATTTCTTCTATACAATGCCTTATATGGTGCCATTCCGATACTACTGTGATAGTGGTTATTGTAAGCAAATTCGATCAGTGCTATATACTAATCCCAAGCTCCTTGAAACTTCAATACATAAGCTTTAAGCATATCCTCAACAGTCTTGATTGTCCTCTTACTCTGTCCATCTGTTTAACGATGAAATGTCATACTAAAGTTCAAATTTGTGCCCATAACCGACTACAAACTGTTCCAAAATCTTAAAGTGAATTTGGTATCCCTGTTCAATACCATTGATGCTAGAACCCCATGCAGTCTAACCACTTCATTCACATATCTCCAGGCCAACTGATCTAGTAAGTTATTCTCTCTCACTAGTAAGAAATGGGCCGACATAGTCAATTGGTCCACTATAACCCATATATCATCATTCTACCATTGAGTTTTAGGCAACCCTATAATAAAATCCATGGTAATTTATTCCCATTTCCACTCCGATATAGGCAACGAATGTAGCTTCCTTACTGGAGCCTGATTCTTAGCCTTAACCTGCTGACATGTCATACACTTAGAAACATACTCTGCTACTTGCTTCTTCTTCCCAGGCCACTAGAAATGCTGATTTAGCGTGTTATACATCTTGGTAGTACCAAGATGCATAGAATAGGTGACCATATACAGTTTTTTCTAGAATTTCTTTCCTCAGATCATCCACATTAGGCACATACAACCTCTGTTTCAACCACAATGTCTCATCCCTCAACTCAAACTCAAAATCGGGATTCATCTTCACTTTCTCTATAAGCTTCACCATATTAGGATCTTTCCTCTGGGCTTTTCTGATTTTATCATGTAGCATTAGTCTCAACTTTAGTGTGGCTATTAGTGCTTCATTATGTTTTAGATTCAAATCCACATTCAAAGCTCTCATATGAATCAAGTTAGGTAACCTCAATGTCCGAATCTGAGCTATACTAGTATTAGAATTTTTGCTCAAAGCATCAGCCACCACATTAGCTTTCCTTGAATGATACTTAATTATGCATTCATAATCCTTCAACAATTCTAGCCATCTCCTCTATCTCATATTCAACTCCTTCTAACTCAGCAGATACCTCAAACCTTCGTGATCGGTACAAATCTGGAATGTCTCTCCATACAGATAATGTCTTCATATCTTTATAGCAAAGACAACTGTAGCTAGCTCTAAATCATGTACCAGATAGTTAATCTTGTGAGACCTTAATTGTCTCAATGCCTAGCCAATCACCTTGCGATATTGCATCAATACATATCCCAATCCTTGGTGCAAAGCATCACTATATGCCACATATCCTCCGGTCTTTGATGGAATATTTAACACTGGTGCCACAGTTAACCAACACTTCAGCTCCTTAAAGCTCTCCTAACATTTCTCATCCCATCTGAACACTACATTCTTCCTCAGAAGTTTTGTCAGAGGGGATGAGATAAAGGAAAACCCCTCGACAAACCTCTGGTAATATCCAGCCAATCCTAGGAAGCTTCAAATTTCAGACACATTCCTCAGAGCTTCCCAATTTATTACTGCCTCTATCTTCTTTAGATCCGCACATATGCCTTCTTCAGTCACTATATGTCCCAGAAACACTATATCTAGTCAAAATTCACACTTACTGAATTTGGCATATAACTACTTTTCTCTCATAATCTGCAGTACTACTCTCAAATGTCTACCATGTTCTTCTCTATTCTTTAAATACACCAAAATATCATTGATAAACACTATCACAAAGTGGTCCAGGTAGGGTTGAAACAACTTATTCATCAAGGCCATAAATATTGTCAGGGCATTAGTTAACCCTAACGGCATTACTAAAAACTTGAAGTACCCATACCTGCTCCTGAATGCACTCTTAGGTATATCAACCTCTGCTATCTTCAACTGATAATACCCCGATCTCAAATCCAACTTAGTGAAGACCTGAGCTCCCTACAACTAATTAAGCAAATCATCAATTCTAGGCAACTGGTACTTGTTCTTAACTGTCGCTCGATTCATTTGTCTATAATTGATGAATAACCTCAAAGTCTCGTCTTTTTTCTTTACAAACAAAACTGGAGCTCCTCAAAACAAAACACTGGGTCTGATAAATCCCTTTTCTAGCAACTCCTGTAGCTGAGCCTTCAACTCCTTTAGTTCCTTAGGTGCCATCTAATATGGAGGAAGGGATATAGGAGCAGCACCTGGAACTAAGTCAATTGTAAACTTTGTTTCCCAATCTGGAGGTAAACCAAATAACTCAGTGGGAAACACATCCGAAAATTCCCTAACTATAGGAATGTCTTGTATAGCTGCTTAACTTGAGTATCGATGACGTGGGCCAGATAAGCCTCACATCCACCTTGCATCAACCTCAACGCACTCATGAAGGATATCATCCTGGCTAGCACTACTTAACAAACTCCTCTTAATACTGCCCTCAGCTGATTAGGAGATTCTAGTACTACCCCTTAGTATAGCAATTCATGATAGCCCTATAAGTAGTGACCCAATCCATGCCTAGGATAATATCTATGTCTCTCAGTTGTAGTATAATCAATTCTATCTCTAATTTTACTTAATCAATTTGAATCAAGCATCTCTTGCAAACCTCTCCTATAAATGTAGTACTACTTGTTGGTGTACTCACCTCTAATCTATATTGTAATAACTCTCTATCACAATACAGCCTAAATGCCAAATGTTGTGCAATAAAGGAAAGCGTAGATCTTGGATCTAGCAATGCAAATGCTTCATGATCATAAATAAGTAGCGCGTCTACAACGACATCCGAAAGTTTTTGTGTCTCCTGTCTAGTCACGGTATAGACTCTGGCTTGAGACGGCAGTCGACTACTCCGTACCTCAGTCCTAACAGAAGGACTCTCAGAGCTCACTCTGCCTATCCCATGGCCTCTCTGTCTAGACCCACTACCTCAACTCTGTTGGATTGTAGCTTCACTCCCAGACCTCCTACTCATACCAGACCGAGTTCCCATAGCAGCAGGACAATCTCTAATCTAATGATCAAAGGAGCCGCATCTAAGGCAAGCTCTAGACAATCTCCAACACTCACCACCGTGCCTCTTCCGACAGTACTCACACGGTGGTAACTGACTTTGCACTACCCCTTCCACTACGAAACTGTACAAAACCACCCCTCTGTCTGAATCCCGGTTGTCTTAATCCAGCCAGTGGTATGAAAGCTCGGTTCTGGTGCTTACTAAATCTTCTGCTAGAACCACTTTGAATCTCACTAGACCTCTTCAATCTGAACCCTTGACCAAACTCTGCTTATCCCTCTCTCAGTAGTTTCTCAATTATGATCGAGGCAGCCCTCAACTCAGAAAAACTACTCAGGTTAGTGATTGTTAACCTTGTTCTAATCTCCATGTTCAACCCGTTTTCAAATATCCTACACTTGTCTTCTTCTGTCGGAATCAAGGTAGTAGCATACCCCATCAACTCATTGAACCGAATCTCATATTCTGCCACTGACATCCTACCTGCTTCAAATCCATAAACTCATTCATTTTTCTGTCCAACTAGACTTCAGGCATATCGTTCTCTTTGAAGACCTTCAAGAAGTCCTCCCACCTCAGGTTATAAGGCCTGGTGGTACTGCCTGGAATAGTAAACGGGGCCTTACAACAGAGAAATAGTATAATCGAACCTCTCATCCGATTCATAATCCAACTGGTCGAAGACCCTCTCTGTCCTCTCTAGCCATCCCTCAACCTCCACAGGGTCTGTATTTCTATAGAAGTCCACAGCCCCTTACTTTTGCAGCCTATCATAGCTCCTCTCCCTTCTCTCGAGAACTCTAGGAGGCATTTCCTCAGGTTTAGGTATTAGAGACTCTCTACTGGCTCCTATAGATCCTAGGTCAACTGATTTCCCCACTTGATCAGCTATGGCGGATGACGTATAATAAACAATTGCTTCAATCATTATCTACATTTCTCTCGATATTTCATGTTTAAAAATTCCTATATGTCCCTATGGATGCCAAACCATGCTCTGATACCAAAATGTAACACCCCATTATTATAAATTGCATACTGGAACACCCTATGGATATTTTAGTATATAATATATGATAATGAAGTGTTAACTATCTCACCTTCACTTTATAACATGGCAACATCTCTAACTTAGTCACGGCATCAACTATTGTACAAAAAAGTCACCAAATTTTTAAAACCTAATTCCAAACTGTGTTCCTCATTTCATTTCATAAATCCAAACATATTTACTTTGTAGCTTTAAAACATCCATACATGTACATCATCATATCCTAATACAAAATATGCTACATGAAAGAGGAAATTACACAAAAAGTCTATCTAATCTTTCCAATCCTAGTCAACTGACCTTTGAGTTATTTCTTCTTCTTCCCAAAAGTACAAGACTACACTTCTTGTAGTTTCTCTCAATAGTTATAAGTCCTCTCTCGGTCCTGAAAGGTCAACATGTAGTTTTGGGTGAGTTTTCCGAACTCAATAAGGTAACCATCATTGATGGTTCACTCAATTTATACAACACATCACACATATAGCATATAATTCACATCTTTGCATTTTGCATAATTTATCACATATCACATATTACATTCTCATTCATAGGTAAGACAATTTTGCATTTTGAACAATCAAACATACTTATTCAAAATGTATTTGAACTACTCATGTGACTCTTTTCTAAGTATTACATTGTTATGGTCGAGTGCCTAAACTGTCCCATATCCATTATGGATACTAGGCTCATTTATAATGTCCCTTATTCATTGGGGATACAGGGCTCATTTTACGTAGTGAGCCTTTGGCTCTTAATAACATTTGGAGCTTTAAGCTCATTTTTGGTGGCTACTCAGGTTATAACTCTCATTATCTGATCATGCGTTCATATATAGAACGCATCTCTCATAATCAATCAATCATGTCATGAAGCATTTAGTTCATCACATTCACATACAAGTAGCACTTCAATATCACATTCATGCATCAAGTCTCAGACCTTCATTGTCTGGCATCATCATAATCAAATCACATTCATATCATCATTCAAAACATATTCTAAGATAAACAATTAATTGCATGAAACCATCTAGGTTACTCACAGGTTGCTCCTGAAGCTAATGCCTAGAAGTTCCAGCAACGTCTGGGTGTTGATGTTCCAATTGCTCCTCTATATCAAGCAATATACACATATCACACTTTTGCACAATTATAATATTTGTTAATGCACATGTATGTGTATGAAATATGCACAATGCATGTTCAATGACAATCCTGCTTATTGCTCTATTATTCTCATCACGTAAACATTCATATTTCCAAACTCACATAATTATCATTTATATTTATGATTTATACCTTAAAAAAGCCATAAAAATCAAAATTCATAACTCATTTCGTCAATTCAGATTTTTCCTGAATATACCTTCAGGTCTACTGTTCACGATCAATCTGACCATGAAAATGAAATAATTTGGCAATACTTTCATCTATAAAATTTCTCTCCTTTCTCTTAAGTTTCTAATGACTCTAGGATTATTCAATTCGGTTCAGTACTCTGAAAGTTATACTCCAAATACTGTAGACTAAGCACATTAGAAATTCGGCTAATGCGTGGTCATACTGTCACGTAGGACAACTCATATCTCTCAATTCCAACATCCAAAAATTACAAAATTCATATCAATTGAAATATAAGAGATTAATCTACAACTTTTGTGAAAACATTTTTGTCTGATTCAGCCTACATCAATACAATTTATATGATAACTATAGGACATAATTTCTATCTCAGGTAGAGTTGTAGCCTAAGTCAAGACTCAATTTTAATCCAGATTTTGAAATTCTTAGAGATAGAATTAAAATTAAATTTCTTCACAAACTTTGTATCCCTATGTCTCTATTTTTCTCCAAATCAAGAATCATTCCATTTGGATACATTCAGGTCAGGATATTGGTAAAATACCGAAGCATGTTCAGTGAAAATACACCAGTTATGAAATTCTAGAACTCCTCATCAATTTCATCTAAAATTTATCACGAAATCTCCCCAAAATGATTTCAGATGTTTTTAATTTTTAGTAGAGATGTAGAACAATGTGTTTTGAGTCTTTTGGTTCAAATCCCATGTCATTTGGAGGTCAGAAGAGGAAGTTATAGCCAAAAGAATCAAGGATGTTCAAATTTCAGAGTTTCAGGGTGCACGATCGTGACTTTCTTCTTTTTCAGCAGAGTCAGCACGATCGCGCGACACGATCATGACTTTCCACATGCTTTAGCAAAGTCATGATCGTGCTGACCTGTTGTGTTTTCTTCCTTCATTTCTTCTTTTCTTGCCATTTTTGACTTAAAATGAGAAGTTTTCAAACAAAACTTTCTTCTAATCAAATGTTCCTCTATGTCTTAGGTTTCTAACGACGCCAAATTCATACATTTTGATTATGTATCATGCAAGTTATGATCAAATTACTCCATACTATTTCTTATACCTCAACAGAACACTATTCTCAATTTTAAGACAAATTTTGAGACTAGAATTTAAATTCGATGTCTGCATGAAAAATGTAGCCTTACGCCTCTAGTTTAGTCCAGATTAAGAATCATCTCATTTGGATAACTACAGATCAAGTTATGCATAAAACACAGAAACATAATTAGTGAACATGTCACAGCTACATTCTCTAACACTTATCTTCCAATTTTCCAGATTTTATAACATCCAACCTCATGCACCTAACATATCTTGTACAAAGATCACCCTTTCTACTTCATTTACTCTTCATTATCAACTCCATTTCAACTCAATATCATTCACAAATAGATCAAAACCAGAAAATCTTTCACATATTTCTTCATTCGTTGCACTTTCCTTTATATTTTTTTGCATTTTCAAATTTTTATATTCTCTTTATTTCTTCCTCAAACTTTCATTTTAATCACTCTTTCTCATCTCCATACATCACCATGCACCTATTTCTAAACTCTAATTCATTTTAAACACTTATAACTATTCACATACTTCAACAGTGTAAAATAGAGTATATGTATGTAAATCAACTTGCATGAATTTTTGCACTCCTTTCATGCACGTTTTTACTGATCTTTCAACTCCAAAAATCATTTTAACACTACCTTATAACATACTGATTATCAAAACTGAAAAAATGAACAAATATCACATCTTCGTACTATATTTAAGATGAACATGAAAATTTTCCATTTTCACATGATCATTCAATGACAATTAAATCACCAAATTTATCTCATATACCTAAAACTCATAAGGATTAATAAGATACTTACTTGATACAACTCCAAAATCTTTAAAAACTCCAAGAAGCCCTAACTTTCATGCACCTACATGCATCATCTTAAGTTGGTTTAGGTTAGGTTTTTCTTGAGGCAAAAGAAATAGATAACGAAGTTGGAGTAGCAAAAGGTAGATGAAAGCAAGATATAACTCTAGTGAAAGTTTCGGTAAATCAAAAGTCCATGAAGGAAAAAGCTTGCAGAAGATAGTTTTGAAGAAAAGACTAAGTCAAAAAGTAACTTAGTCTTTCAAGTATAAAAGAAACATGAAATGGATCTTCCTCACATCATCAATTAATAACTTAAACTAAGTGAGTGGCACTTGTCACTTATTTAGCTACTAAGACTTTGACTAGTTTTTGTAAAGAAACTAGTCTAGTTAGCTTCAATATATAATCTTCTCACAAATTCTAAAGACATCTATAAATTTTTTCAATATTATTTATTCTTATTTCTATTTCCATTATCAATTCCAGTAATAACTCACATTTCTGAAAAATTTTCCTAAAATTCACCAAAAGTTCTAAATCACTAAATACATTCTCTAACTCAGTCTTTCATATATAAAACCCAAAATTCTCAAAAAAAAATCACATTCCACATATATAAATCAATTGTACCCAGAAAAATGTCTATGAATGCATGTACAATTATTTTCATACGCAAAAATTCAATATGCACGTGTATGTGCATATTATGCATGAACATGAAATGCATTTTCTAGTTTCTCAATAATCCCTCAATTTTACTATTCTAGCCTTAATATGGGTAACAGGATGTTACACCAAGGGTAAATGAGATCTCTAACTTTGAGCTTTTGATTGAAAATCTAAGAACAACCTTTGATCATTGGTAGTTGCTAAAAGTTATGAGAATTTAGGTAAGCTTCAATGATCCACTTGATCTAAATGGCAATTTTGTCAACGTGTAGTCTCCAAATCTTCTTGCAAAGTTGAACTTTTTGCAAGAGATTAGTAGAGATAATTCCCAAACCTTTATACTTTTTTGGAATTGTCACCTCCTTCGACTTCACTTTAGCTTTCTTAGCATTCTCTATAGAACCAAAACAAAGGAACACTTTTATAGTTTTGTCCAACTCCTTGATCACTCTTTATGGAAGAATCAAATGATTAATCAAGAGGGTGTACAAGTTATTAAGAACAGAAATTATTAAGACAAGGAATGTTCGGTTAATTTATGTAACAAAATTAATTGATGCTAGGAAAATATAACAAAACGAGGATTTTGGATTTTAATCAATTTAGAAAATAAAACCAAATTAAACTATTGAAAAAAAAATTAAAGAAAGTAGACAAAAATGATTAAAGTGTCAAATATCATTAAAGTTTGATTATAGGTTCAATCTCGGCCTAAACACGATCAAACATATTCCATCATCCTAACTCCCTCAATGTCCATAGGTTTGCCATCGCCTTCTCAGATTCCGGTTCTGATTCTTCTACCAAAGTTGACCTTGCTTCCTTACACAATCTCTGTAATGTTCTCTCGATCATCAAATCAAGTTGTTCAACTTCTCTACGAGGATATCTCGTAAATATTATAAACTAAAACTCACAAACTTTTAAAATTAACAAATAACAAAAAGAAAAAATATAAACAAATATATTTCACAAAACACCAACTAAAATCAAATACAAAAATTAAACTACCACAATCCCTGGCAATTACATCAAAATTTCACAGCATGTGTTTGGTACAATGTAAAATTTACTTGACTCTGCACACTAAAATTTGTAGTTATGGTGAGTTGGGATCAAATATATAGGGAATGTTTGATTAATTTCCGTACCAAAATTAATTAATGCTAGGAAAATATAACAAAAGGGAGGTTTTGGATTTTAATCAATTTAGAAAATAAAACCAAATTAAACTATCAAAAAAATAAAAAATAGAAAGAAATGATTAAAGTGTCTAATATGAGTAAATTCCAATTCTAGGTTCAATCTTGGCATAAACACGATCAAGCATATTTCATCATCCTAACATCTTTACAACTCTCTTGGGAATATTTATCTGAGACTAATAGAACTCTCTACTAATCCTGATTTTTCCTTAGGTTGTGTTCAACCAAGACATGATCATTAACTACCAAATAACCTATGATCTCTAGATTTAATTTGGTAGTTATACTACGAAGTGGAAAACGATCAATATAGGTAGTAACCGTATATGTTCAGATTATCTAACCTAGGTTATGTTGTTCCTAACCATACGGGATTATTAAATGCTACTAATAAACATTAAAAGTAACAATTACGGATTACAATCAATGTTATAACAATAGGTTTGAAATAGAACAATCAAAATAATTTATTAAGATCATCCATCCTAAAACCCAATCAAATCAACATAAACAACATAACAATCTAAACAAAAATTGCATATTAATATGAAAAAATGGCTTAACCATAACTCGACACTAACATCCCCATAGAATCGACTCGGAAGCTTAGCCATATCTCCATCCTCAAGCTCTCACCATCTAATTTAACCTCCATTGCAACTATTGGAGCTAAAAAACAATGAAAAAAGAAGAACAAAGAGAAATAAAGCTTGCAGCTCACTCTTCTCCCTAATGATCTTTCCTTTTGTTATGTGTCATCACACCTTTCCTTATGTAATAAAAAACAAGATTAAAAAAATTAGGAAGCCTGACCATTTTATATGACAGTTGTGTCTTATGGGTGTGACTTGCTTCTCATGGCCATGAGAAGCACTCCACCCTTTAAATCCATCTTTATCCTTGAGAAGCAGCTGAAAGATGGCTTCACAATGAGAAAATTTTGGTCACCTTGTATAAGAGTTTTTGCATGCATCCATAAGCGTTAGTGTAAGAACTGGTTCGACATAAGCATGAGAATTCACTTGAAATCCTTTGCCCCTTCTTTCAACCCTCTTCTTATTCTTGCTCCATGAATCAATATATTATGGAGATTGAGAAGATGTCTTAAATGAACATGCTTTCTAGTCACTTTAGCTCCTTTACTTTCAAATTGTACATATAATCAAATATGAGTTATAGTGAGTATCCTAAGCATTTATAAGGCATTAATCACCAATTGTAGCATATCAATTGAATCAAAATTTAAACACGTATTAGGTGACTCTAGTAGTCATTGATAGAAATATGTTTTTTTAAGTCAATATTTTAGATTCGTATTTCTCCAAAAGAGGAAGGTAGTTAGTATAAGTTTTGTATGAGAAACAGGAACTCCCAAGTATTTAATGAAATTATATGTAAATCCATTCCTAGTGATCTTACAAGCTTAGAAGAGTTGTTAGCATTTGACCAGCAGTAGAAGCTACTATTTTGGGTATAACTTGTAGGCTAAACCAATTGGAGAATCTACTCATAAAAACAAATTAGCCACAAATAATAGCGAAAGGTCACTAGAAAACATTAAATAAGTAACTTTTAAAGGTCTACATTTGTGATGATAATAAAATCTACCATTGTGATGTATCAAGTATTCTAGATAGTTTTTCCATAACTAGAATGAAAATGTAAGGGAAAAGGGTATCCCTCTGCCTAATCCCCCATCACATAACAATGAATTAGTAGGAACACCATTTACAAGTATGCTAACTAAAGAGGTCTGAAGGCACAACATAATCTAATTCTTGAATTGTATAGGGAATTCTAAAGCATCATGAAAAGCTTGAATGAATTCCTAACTAACTGTGCCGAAGGCCTTAAAGAAGTCAATTTTCCATATGCAACTCTTTAAGTTCTTGCCAAACTGGTAGTCCTTTAGGAGTTACTACATGAGCATGATGTTGTAACCAATGGACCTACCCTCTATGAATGCTCCTTGGGCTTGGAAAATAGTCTCTAGCAATTTTTTTTCATTCTGTTAGCGAGAACCTTGACAGTGACATTGTAAAGGCTATTGCAATAAAAGATTAGTCCATTGTCAGTTAGGGAGTAGGGGTTTAACTTCTTTAGAATAAGAGAAATAAAGGTGCGATTGATCTCTTTCAACATCTTACAAGAAGCCAAAGTTTCCTAAATAGGTTGTGCAAAAAGCTCATCTATAACATTTCAAATATGTTGGAAAACTATGTAGTGAAGTCATCAGGATCTGGAGCCTTTGAGAGATTCAAAGAGAAAAAAACCTCTTTTATGTCATTATCTAAAAATGGGGCTGCTAAGAGATCCTTCATATCTTGACTTAAAAGGTTATCAAAAAATTGAAAGACCTACTTGCATCCTAAAACTCCATAATTCTATTACTATTTCTTCTTGCTAGAAGAGGAGCACGGAAGAATTTGGTGTCCTGGTCCCCATCCTTCAGCCATTCGACTCTAGCCTTCTAATGAAGAATAGACTAATGCAATGAAAGAGCTTGCTGATATTCCTTAATACAGGCCTTGTATTAGTGCCATTAAGGAGGGAAAACAAATGTAGATATTGATCACTTTCCACTTGCATTAGGACTGATACTTTCTTGGTATGATAAGAGCAAATTATTTTATTGTTGTAATAAGAAGACAAATTAGTAAAAATAGTCCAATCAGTAACCAAAAATTTTGAGACGCCAAGAAAATGTGAAGCTCTTATTTTAGTTTCTAATAGCCTTACTATATAAGGCCCTTTTCCCAAATTACATCCTTAACCATAGCTTTTTTGTGAGCATCATTAAACCCTCTAACATTCCAGACAAATAGCATCAGGGGGGTTATCTGTTTCAGAATTGTTCTTGCTCTTCTTTCTAGCTGATCTTTTTCTAGAGCTTCTATTGGAGTTTAAGGCATTTGCATTTAGTCCTCCCTATTCATGTTGCCTGTAGTTGACTTTTGCTAGTTCTATATGATTTGCAAAGTTGTCCATCTTTTCAACTATTTATGTTGTCTTTAAGTTATAGGTTGCTATTGTACCTGGTTGGCTTACAGATATATCATCATTTTAAAGAGCTTTAGGATTTCTAGTAGTATGTTCACCAGAATTTGTAGTCTCTATCTATTCTTAATCCCTATGAACTGCCATATCATTATGGTATTCCCCTTGGATTCATCAATAAAACATAATTTAAGCAATTAATCATACTAGCCAATTTTGAAATTTTTACTAGTAGGCTTCCATTATTTATTAGTAGGGCAAGACTTCCAAAGATATGATATAGGTAGTTCTATACGTTTAGGTTCTCCATCCTTATCCAACTTTAATATGGGGAGTTTTCTAGAAATTCAGAATTTATGCTCACTTCTATGCAAATTTATGCATAATAAATCCTCTCCATGTTAGTTGTTTGAAAGTTCATGCCAATTGGTTTACCTAGTGAACTTGCTAAGTAGCTTAGGCCTTCAATTGTCTAGAATTCAAGAGGAATACTATGAAAATGAACCCAGATGAGGAAGACATCAATACTACCCCTATCATAATATAAGCCAATTTTCCACTTTTTCAAGATCATATTTGGCCTCCCACATGTCGAGGTCCAGATTCCATAATTTCCAATAGATGTTGTTCAGATGAGAACTTGAATAGGATATTGCCATCCTCCATTAGCATTGTCTTCTCCAAACCCTTTTTACTCCATCGTGCATCAGTCCAAACTTTCACCACTAGAAAATGTGGGCATTTACTCTAGAATTAAGCTACCAAATCTAAAGACCAAAGCATTGCTCCAGCTTATAGTAGTTCTTTAAAAGGAGATAAAACTCCATCCTTCAGCACATTGGAATAATGTTTGAGCATACCTTTATTATGTTGAGTGTTCAACTTGTTTTTCTAATCCCCTTGAATCTATGAAGGTTCCCTGCTAACTTTTGCTTTGACTATTCCTTCAACTATAGGTAAAGTTGATTCCTTGCCTTTAACTATTACTAAAAGTTCGAGAAATTCAACCGAATCTAGGGGAGTTGGAGCCTCACCATTCTTATCCACTTTTAAGGCCTTGCCAGGGCTTCATTAAGTAAAGAAGATCAAGAGTAAGAAGAAGAACAATAACCAAAGAGGGGAGGTAGAAGTTAAGTTCCAAAATTAGAAAGCAAGGAGGGGTAGTAAAGTAAATGTTCTAGAGAAAGGCTAGAGAAAAGTGTTCTAGAGAGATGATATATGGGTTAATGCCTCAACTTCTTACATTAATACCATATCTATATATAGAAAATACGACCATTAATAACAAATATGTTACACATTTGAATTAAATTAATAATACCATCTTGAGTATGAAGAATGCCTTATCTAAAAAAAAATGTACAAAACCTTTATATAATACCACTACTCATAATAGATAAGTCACATGTTCATCACAAAATTGGTTAACTTCAAAACAACAAGGTTGATAAATGCTTAATAGAATAATTTTTAGCTCTATATTTTATGGATTTTCTTTGTTTATTTTTATGTTCATATTATTTTTAGTACTTAATTCATTCCCTTTTTGTTGGTCTTAATTGTCTTTATTCAATAAAAGGAGAAGAAGTTTTGTGGAATTAAAGTAGAAAACTGAAGTAGCGAAGCTGTTTTGGAAGGATATGCCTATAATGGTGAAGGACATGCTTGTGTAAGACTTGGATACAACCGTGTAAGGGATCATGTAATTTCCTATAACTTTGTACAAGATGAAAGATGATGTTTCACTTGTGCCGAAGTTAGACACTATTATCCTACTAACTTAAAGAAAGATTTAAGGATATGTAATTTAGTAAAATTCATGCTTTTTAAACAACTCCATATTAACTTACCTTTTTTAAGGCTTTTAAACAAATGACAAAGCATGAAAAGTTCCTAAGGGAGTTGCTATGTAATAAGAGAAATTTGGAGGAGTTAGTTATAGTGATATAGAGTAGGAGATGTTTAGCTATTATGTAAAACATAAAGCATATAAAGGTTAACGATCGTTAGAGTTTTACTATCCATTATTTGATTGGTAGCTTGTTAATAGAAAAAGAATTAGCTATTTTAGGGACAAGTATTATCTTAATTCTCTATAATTCGGTCTGAGCAACTCTTATAGCTAACAAAAAACAAAGCGCAATTAGTCATGAATTCAATACTACTTAGAGGCTCAAAATTTTTCCTTTTTGTATTGTACTCTTGTAAACTCAAATTGTGCTGAATTGTGGACACATAATGTGACTCATTGTAATGTTAATTTGTAACTTTTGCTATTATTAATACAATTCCTTTCATTTTAAAAAAAAAATTCAAGAAACTGGGATTAGGGAAACCAAATCCAATTAGGTTGAGCATTTCATTAGGAAAAAGATCAGTTAAGTATCCTAGGGGGCATTATTAAGGACTTACTTGTTAAAGTTGACAATCTTATTTTCCTAGTTGACTTTGTAATCTTAGAAGTGGATGAGGATATAGGGGTATCTTTGATTTTAGGTCAACCCTTTTTAGCCATTGTTAAAGCTATTATTGATTTTACTAAATACCTAATGTAATAAGATATGCCGTTGAACCTGATGACACATGCTATTTTAATGATATAATTGATTTTGTAGTTTCATATGTTATGCAAGACTTTGTTTTGAAAGGCTCATTGGCGTTATTTCTTATTCAAAGTGAAAAGGAAGATCAGGATAACTCCATAAACAAAGAGCAAGTTGCTTACTTAGAGGCTAATGAACTTATAGTGATGAAGAAGGATCCTAATCTCTACAATCCACCATAATTATGCAACCCAAAAATTAGGACACTTTTTTGTTGAATTCATCGTCTTTATTTTAACTAACTTAAGACTTTAGTTTTAGGATTTTGATAATTAATAGCTTGATTAGAGTTACATTTCTCTCTAATTAAGAATGACTAAGGAGAGAGAGGAACTAATCCTAATGGTGAATATAAAGGTATAAACTAATTGTTAACTGTGTTGACAATGGTGTATAATTTTAAGGTAGATTTAAACTTAGACTAAGTATTATTTTTTATTGTTATCTCACATTTAATTATGAATGTTATTAATAATATTTTCACATTATTTTCACTGTGATCATAAGCCTCTCCATGTTCGTATTTACAAATAATAAATCTAGGTTAGGTGTTTTATATGGGGATTGACCTTTTCTCTCACTATTCCATAAATCTTCATAAATAAGGTGTTATATTTTTTATGTAGGTAAAAACAAAACTGTACATTTATCCAAATTTTCAAAGCTTTTACATTTTGGTTTGATGGTTTCCCCATCCAATTTAAATGCTATGAATGATAGTTCTTTAATATGACTATTGATTAAATATGCATATGCAAGATAAGTCTCTAAAGGATCTCTTGCAATTTGATATTCAAAGACATCTTTGGTTACTGTATCAAGGCAATCAAAACATTGTAAAATATCAAGACATCCTTGGTTTGTTAGTCTGAAGCAAAAATGCAAGTATTTAAGATTTAGATTCTCATTTGGCACTACCACAATTTGGAAAGAAAGGAATATGAGAGAAATTCAAGGTAAATCAAGGCATGAGGAACAATCTATACATAAATGATGAATTACATTATTGAGAACTATCTATACATAAATGATGAATTACATTATTGAGGAAACTTTTGTGGCGTTCAAATCTTCCTACCTCTAATGTCTTAGTTTGGTTATATTATTATTAGATGTTGCACTAACAATAGGCTCTTTTACTAGCATATTTTGTTTCGTTATGAATAACTAGAGATATGTTTGGTAACTTTTATTATTAATTAATTAATTCCTTTCTTTTTCAAAATAAAAAATATGATTGAATTACAATGCAATTGAAATTTATGAATTTAATCATATTAATCTTCATCTTCTATTTTTCCATAATTATAATTCCTTTAACAAAATGCAAATATGTTGATTTTTTTCAATTTTGTGACGCATAAATTAGTTATTAGATAATGATTAAAATATTTTATATCACAACTCAATAATGTAGTTAAAATTTATATTTTTATAAATATTTATGTCCAGTTAATATTTCAATAATCTATATTTTAAATAATATAACTACAAATATTCATTTCATTTTAAGTTGTAAATAATTGCATTCACTGCAAAAATTTTTATCTTTATCTTTTTAACAATATTTTTAAAGACTATAGATTACATAGCTTAGAACACATATATTATTTATAAATAAAAGTACATCTTGGAAATAGTCATCCCAAATTCTAATAAAGATTGAGCGAAATAGTACGAAGATATAAAATCTTATTGTTAAAGTTTGGGATCTTCTTACTGTACTATTTGTAATCTTTGTTATTGTTATATAATATTACTTCTTTAATTTTTCAAAAATAAAAATTAACTGAAAAATTACCCCTATATCTATATGGACCAGATTATGTTAAGTGGATGCCTTATAGATAAGGCTTAAGATGGGCTTCGCGGAAGGCGGTCTTGGGAATACAAACGCCGCTGTCCTAGCCTACTAAGAGGCCCATAAAATTAAGCCGCCTCTGAAAGATGAGGAACATTGATATTGAAAAAGATAAAATTCAGATAGAGAATAGGCGTTAATGAGGTGCCTAGCCAGGGTCGGTTGGTGGCTGTGTCTGTGACTGCTGTTTTCTCGACTGCCCTAATCCGTCAAGGTAAAAGAAACAGGAACCTGATTCCAATAATAATCTTGGTAAATGGCTTTAGCGGGGCTCTCTATATGTTCCACCTCCAAACCCTTAATAATGGCACCACCGCCTAATTCTGCGCCTGCGACCCACCTCTGCCCGTTTTCTCTTGCACTCTCCACCACTATGTTTGGCTCTGTGAATCGCTTGCGTGGAACACGTCGTTTTAGTAATCAAGTGGTTTGTATGGCCCCCGATGAGGAGAAATTGACTCGCCGTAATCCTCTGGATTTCCCTATTGTATGTGTCTATCTCTCTGTTTTTCTCTATATTTATGTATAGACATATATTCGTTTCTGTTTATTTGGTAATATATTATTTATTGCTGTAATTGAATTTTGAAGGTCATTTCGTCCATTGGTTGTATAGGTTATTCAGTTAAATGTTTGTTGTTACACACCATAGCGATTCCGGAAGCAGAAGATGCAAGATGTACTAGATTCTTGGTTTTCTTATAGATATTATCTGTTTGGGTGAATTGTTTCACAAGGTTTCTCTTCTTATTTGATCATGTTCAGTGACTTTTGTCGAAGAAATTGGACATGTTAATTATCAAAACTCCTTCTGCTATCAATTGGAATCCTTATCAAAGTAATGTCAAAAGACTGCTGCCTAAGCTACTGTACTTTTATTTATGATTATGTAGGCCTGTGTACCGAGGAAGCTATTTTGATGGTTAAATACCATGGATGCTATCATGGTTTCATTATAACTTCCGAAGCTTGCACTTGAACTTTGAAGCCCATTTTTTGCATTGCAAATGATATGATAAGAAGGGTTTATGTGGGAAAGTTATATTGACTTCATTTATTATAATGTAAAAAAATCTGAATACCTCCACTTTTACACTTCAGAATTGTAATTGGGGTGGAATTATGTGTAAATAGTTGAAGAAATATTGTTTCAGCCAACCTGTAGCTATATCTTCTTTGGGAGACACTGCCCTTAATTTTGCAATAACATTTGGTTGAAGACTGAAATATTTCCTGTATCCATCGAATTCACATCAATCTTGGATATCCATCCTTGGATCAGAAAGTAAGAGATGAGTCATGACTAAATACCCATTCAGTTCTTTGAAACAAATAGTCTGCAGTTTTGTATTTTGAATTGTTTTTTTCAATCCACTATATTTTCTAGTTTAACCAATTGGCATCATAGTTAGCCTATAAAACTTGCCGAAACAGGCGCCTTGATTTTACAAGGTGTGTGGAATCAAAATCTGGTCAAACTTGTTCAGAGCCCCTTCACTTACAATTGTTGCATGTTTGGAATTGAGTAGACTTGAAGAATGTGTTTAGTGAGCCTACCTAATCTTAGCTAGATCCAACTGAGGACCTATTACTCGTTACAAATCGTTGGTAGTTCCAATTGTAAAATTGTGATGCTGCAAATATGTTCATCAGGTAAATGAATAAACTTTATTGTCAAAAGCAGCTCATAAATGAGGCATGATTTCTGGTTTTTAGTGCCATTGAGCTGTGCGAATTCTCAAAATATCAAGCATTTAGCTTTGGATGATTATCCAACTTTAATTGACTGCTGCTTCTTTGGATTACTTTTAATATGAGCTACTCAGTAGAAATTATCTTTAATATATTTGTATTCCTTCTGTTTTTTGTCCTTTGTTATGGAGAATAACTTAAAAGTGGCTTGCAGTTGGTTTGTTATTACCAGAAGTTAATTGTGATTAGTACTTCTTCGAAGAATGTTTACCATTTATTGTTAGTGTGGTTAATAGTGTAGTTTGATTCATCCTGCAGGAATGGGAGAGGCCAAAGCCTGGTCGTAGGCCTGATATATTTCCACAGTTTAGCCCTATGAAAACACCAATACCACCTCCGCTGCCTTATGATCCCCCAGAAGAAGACGAAGAAGAAGAGGAAGAAAAGAAGAAAGAGGAAGAGGAGGAAGACCCTGGAAAGGAAGAAGATCCGGATAAGCCTGACAAACAGTAGTGGTAGTATTTATTCAGAAGCTTGTAGTTTCTTTTATCTGTGTAGCACCAAGTTTTGGATGAGCATGTTTACGTGAAATGCTAGCGAATGCTATCTTAAGATCACCTTCCCATATTGCCTTTTTGGTTTATTACTAATAGCCTTGTGAATTGTTCTATACTCAAATTAGATAATAGAAGCTTATTTGCTATGTATAAGGAATTTTGATTTTTACAATTTGAAGTCTTAACATTGTAATGAAGTTCTTTTTTATTTTGTATAACATATGAATAGCAAACATTGAATTAATATTTAAAAATATAAATGCATGACATGTTTATTGAAAGTCAATTGAAGTGTCAACTATAAAGCATTTTGATTCAATAAGACCTCTAGTAGAGATATACAAAATAATTTAAGGGTCGTTTCTGATATGATTTTTGTTTTTATTTTTTTCTTTCAAATAAAAATAAAAGTTTGTTTGGTTGTTATGCATTTATACTTTTAGCTGATAATAATTACATATTAGATAAATCTTAATATAAATTATTTTAATTAAATAAATTAAATTTAATCTCTTATATAATATTTATGAACAAATTATTAATGAAAATTATTTTATTTTACTAAAATAAATAATTTAAATATTAGTTTTTTATAAATTAGTATTTATTTTAAATATATTTTAATTACAATTAAATTGTATTTGATATTTATACATTTTTAAATATTTTAAATTTAATTATATATTATTAGTAATTGTTAAATTAAATCTGTTTTATTTAATTAGAAAAATTAAATAAAATTCTTATGTATAATTAAATTATTCATAATTATTATTAATAATTAATTAAATATATTACATAATGTTAAATAATTCATGGTTCTTATTAATAATTAATATGTTAAATAATTAAATATTATATATTTAGTTGAAAGTAAATCAGATTATGAAAACAAAAAATAAAAACTATTTTTTATCATTTTCATAATTTTTTAAGACCGGAAGAAAAGAGAAAGAAAGTAAAAAGTTTTTATAATTTGAAAACAAAAAATAAAAATAGAAACAAACAGACTCTAAATTAATTGATAACATTTTTTCAAAAACTATAACATTAAATATAATTGATATTCTAGGTGTTATATGATTAACTGAATATTATTTATATTGAAACAAAATTACATTATGTCATATTATATGGTGGGCAATAACTAATAGCTTGGGCAATTTGATTTACTCTTTTCTTCTTTGATTTTTGTTTTCGATTATGTCATATTTGTCTATTCGATCGTTTATGTGAGCTACTGCATTAGTGGGAAATTTCTTGCCTAAGTTGATTTATACGACATGAGAGCTTTGCTATTGGTTTTTATCCTACAGCCTATCAATTGGTTGTAGTTTAGTGAAAAAAATAATTTAATTGTATTCTTTATTTTGTACGTATTTAGATATATATATAATAAAATTTATAGGATGATTATATATTGCAAATGAAATTATAGTTATGATATCTACATTGCATTTATATATTATCCTTAAATTATTCCTAGTTATTGTTTTATTATGACTGGACAGTAATAGAATGTACAAGGACTATCATATCTTATATTTTTCCTTATAAAGAAAATAGTTGATCTTATAGGCTAAGTATGGAGATACTTAAACGAACATTTGTGCATTTATTAAAGAATAGGTTTACTGAATTGATCCTATATGAGATATCTATTTGAAATATTACTTATATGTTTATAAAAATTCTTACCTTGGTGATTGTACGAATGATCCTTTGACTTGAGCTCTCCAAAGTTATCTTATATAATGATTGCCAAAATAGAGTAAATATTAATTGCATGCTCTATGTATTATCAGTACATTGTAGAATGAAATGATTGAATTACACAAAAAATCCTGGACAGAAAGGTTAGTCAAAACCACTATCATATTCCTAAGTATGATTTAGGATTATAATTCTTTAATTTACCTATTCTTAAATATAATTTAGAGTGTCCATTGCCAACATATTTAGGAATTTAATGGGTCTCACATAAGGAATTAAATTGAACTTGATTGTAAAGTTTGAGAAACTTTATGATTAAACATGAGATATTTAAAAAATAAGGATCAATAAGATATATTAGATCTTATTTGGGCATAATTGGTAATTAATTAGAATTATTTGTAATTTAAATAATGTTTAAATGAAATTAAAATTTTAATTTCAATTGTTCCGGGTAGTGTATCAGTACGGCCAAGTCGATGGTGCTTTTTAAAAAAAAAAATACACCCGGCTCTATTCAAAAGAAGATATGCGATTATCTAGGGTTTCGGAAGGCAGCTTCAGTGGGGCAATACCTGGGTATGCATATTTTACAGGGCAAAGGAAAACGCAAGTTTTATGAGCCACTCTTGGATAAGATGAAGGCTAGATTATCAAGCTGGAAGGCTAAAAAGATGTCTTTAGCGGTGATTGAGCCCAAGTTTATTATCTAAATTGACAACACTTTTATGGCCTTTACTATGCTTTTCGACTCCTAATTATTGATTTTGTGCTAAAATTAATTCTTGAGTGTGCACTTTTATTTAATACAATTTGATAGTAAAAATTATCACAATTGGTATTAATTGCGTCTCTTAAGTTTTCTAAGAACAATTGATACTGCAAATTGCTATTTTTTTAATTGGAGGATGCTCAAGGAGAAGGAAGTTAACATGTTGAATTGAAGTCACCAGGAGATAACCTTTGGGAGAAGAACGTCGCGGTAAGCCCATCTGTCGCCTCGGAAAAGAACGAAGAATAGGTGAAACTTGTGGGAAAGCTCGCCGCGGCGAAGATTAATTCCCACGCCGTGGTGAAGGATCTAGGAAAGATGCAACGCCGTGGCTAGCCCATCTGTCGTCGCGGCGAAACATTGAAAATCCAACCATATATGGAAATTCTCTCACTGTTCCGACCCGACCTGTGACCCCTACATTTAAAAACATGCCAAATTAGGTCATTTGGGGATGGATAGGGAGAGAGGAAAGACAGAAAACACATTCGGGAGGGGAGAGCCGACAGAAATACTCGACATTTTCACTCTCGACCTTCATCCATCATTGATCTTCTTCACTTCTCATCGTCTCTCTCACCTGGTTGTTGCTACCATGGATGCTACCGGAGTGTTTGCAATAGTGAGTGCTCCCGAAGTGATGCTCGACTGAACACCATTTCTTCTTGAAGATGTAGCGATGGCTTGAGTTCGATAGGCTTCAAAAGAGAGTTGTTTTACATTGTCAAGTTTGATTACATTGATATAGATTCCTGAGTTAGGGTTTATGCCTTGTAGTTAGACTTTTCTTGATTAGAGTTTAATCAAGAGTTGAACAATG
>JAOSBN010149405.1:0-24252 GCA_027563595.1 Erythroxylum suave | reverse complement strand
GGCTTTCTGGGGGGGTGTCTACCTGGTAGAGATGTCCCTGGTTGGTTCCTTTGTCTAAGTTATCCTTTCTGATTAATATATTCCATATAATTATAATTTAATATATAGTATACTTTAATATATGGTGCTATTAATATGAATATCATAAGGCATTTAGTATAATCTAAAATTTGTATCAATATATATTAGCAATTATATAACAATTGATTATAATATACATAATAATAATAACAAGTGATAATATATATTATATAGTCAACATGTTATAATCATAGTTAGGGTTTATACAATTATATTATTATATTAAATGTAATATAAATCAATTGGTATAATTAATTATATATAATAGCATATCTATATATATAATTACTATTGTTTTATTATAGTATTATATAAGGTGAAATAACATATTAATAAATGTTAAGCCTGTCTCTTCTCTAGCACAAGTTATATATATATATGAATTAATATATATCAGAATATAATAAAATATATAATATACAATAATATTAGAAATAGTAATATGACTAATAAGTAGTGGTATATACATATATAGTATAGTTATTATTGAGATGGTTATTATTTACAATCTTTATTATTATATTGTGTATTATTTATTATAAGTTTATTCATATAATTAACTGTATATTTTAATATATATAATTAATTTAACTTTTAACTAACATTTCTTTGTTTAATTATATTAGTATATATTATCATATAACTAAATATATACTATAATAATGTTATGTTTTATATAATAACTAGATATCGTGATATTCTTAAAAATAATTATAACATAATAAATAATATATTTCCATGATATAATAGTATTTGAAGCTATACAATTTAATAATTATATACGTAATAATATTGTATATACATGTCGGTTATTATATGTTAACCCACATAATATAATTTAATGTTTTATGTAGCCAATATTACTACAATATTAAGATAAATATAACATATATAATATAATAATATATAACACCACTAAATATTATAATATATATAATATGATTTATGCTAATTAGTTATTATAACCCTATAACAGCAGGGTTATTATATATAATCACATATGTTGTACATTAATATAATTAGAAAGAGGATATAATAACTAATATAGTATAAGTATATTAACATATATCAAGCTATATTACTCTATATATATGGTAGATTAATAATACATTAACATTATTAATCTAACATATATTAATATTTAAATATTAGTAATCATATAATATATCATTTACTAATATATTAATAGTATTTAGATGTAATGACAATCATATATTAGTTTATTATGATATTATATCATTGTGATATAATATCATATTATACTAAAATTTTTAATTACTATATTTTATATGTTAATCTTAACAAATTAAATTTAATATTAACCATATAGAATAACATTTTCAATAATACATTAACATAAACATAATTTAAGTTATAAAATACATACGTGCAAAACAAGGTATATAACATTATATACTAATAAGATAATCAAATTATATGATATAACTATATATAATTAATAAACATTTTACAATATATCATAATACATCTATATTAACGTGATAATAAGTATTATTAAAGGAATAATATTTATACCATTATAAATATAAATTACTCTTATATTATATACCAACATGACACATTGTATAATTTATACTTATTATTATACATTTATATTACTATTATTAAGTATATTATTAAGTTTTATTAACTAATATAACTAATTTTGTCTTTAATATATATAGATTATCATTTAGTAATACAATAGGTTACAATAAATTATACATATGATGTAATAGATATGTATATACTATCTAACAATATCTTTAAGCAATAATATATCATATTATGCTATATATACAAAATTAACTTATGCAATTTAATCATTATGTTTATAGTCATATATGATAATAATGTATATAACAAACTAAATTCACAACATCTGTATAAACATATATGACAAATTATATATATAGATATTTAATATACTATAGTTGTAATTTAAATTATATAAATTGAATTGTATAAACATGTAATAATTACACTACCAACAGGATAACATTACTGTCATATAAATTACAAAATATTACAATATATTAGTAAAATAATAATACTTTTATATTCATATTAAATTATAATATATCATTTTATTTATATTAATTTAAAGTTAATCCAGTTAAAGTTTATCTGTTATATAAATAATTAATATAATTAATTTATATGTCCATCATATAATATTTCACCTTACAATAGTACTTATGTTTATAAATCATATATAAACAAAAACGATATGATAACTAATCATATGTTACATATAATTGTATATCAATATTATATTATTCAAAATATTTTAAATTCCTTAAGAATATTTAATTATATAATATATGATCTTAATTTTATATGCTTAAATTTAAAATATTATAATTAGTTAACCATATAATTACGGTATATTATATAGTAGTAGTAAGTTAAACTAACTGTAAATATTTTAAGATGAAACATGTATTATATACACCACTTAAGTATTTAAGTATAATATATATGTTATAATTATATTTTTGTACTTAAACAATATAGCCAATATTACTATAATATTAAGATAAACATAATACCATGTGTTTATATTAATAATATTATACAATTATATTAATAGTTTATAATATTATAATACAGGATAATAATACGTAATTGTATTAGTATTCATTATAATGTTAAATATAATTTGTAATAAATTATTTGTTAAATATGTCATAAAATTAATTAATCCTCATAAATGTGGGATGGAGTACTATGTTAGAAGTTTGTCTATTGATGTTGTGTACAAGTTCCTAAATGCTTGTTATTACATCTAAATATATTAATATTATATATAATAATATAATATAAATTTAGTATATTATGTTTAAATAAAATTACTAATATATATTTTCTCCCAAAAGGTTACATTACAAGATGAATCATATTAATTATATTTATATATGATTAGAAATTGAGTATATTATATTAATTTTATAATATATGTTTACAACTTATTTTATTTAAACATAATGGTATATTACAAATAATCATTTTATATAACATTTATTTATATATAGTTTTATAATTGAATTACTAGAAAATATATTATGTACATACAATTATTTTAAATTTGCAGAAATCATATAAAATACAATTCATAAATAATAAAACTATAAGTATCTACTTATCCGACTAAATAAAATAGCATATTAATTATTAATTATAATACTATAACATTTTACTATAATATTAAGATAAATATTAATATCATATATTATGAGTTGCTAACTCATAATATATGATATTATATATATAGTTTATATATAAAGTATACAATATATTACATGTAATTAAGTTATATTTAAAATAATTATATATTATTTATATAATTATATTAATAATAACACATATTAAGTATATATAAATTAAAACTATAAATTATATAATCAATAGTATATATAAATTAGTTGATATATATTAAACCTCTTGATATATTACGTTAGTTATACCTATAACATATTATATTTAATTTTTTGTATGATTACATGTGAGAAATCGTATGAGTAATTAATGCCCACGTTATATATGTGCTTACACCGAAAAATGGGTTCGGGCCATTTTTACTGTTTTGGGCCGAAAACTCGAAGCCCAAAGAAAATCCATGTTTCGAAGTCCAGACACTAGCCTTGGCCCATTAGAGTTCGGTGTCCAGCAGGAGAGGACGTGGTAGAGTTGGAGTTGAATTGGGAGTCTAGGAGTCCAAATTTAAAGAGGAGATAAGGGGATAAGATAAGGAGACACCAGCCAAACTCAATCGGATAAGATGAGGTTTATTTAAACTTTACCTCTATCTTTTGGGATAAGATTTTATCAGGATTACAAGTTTAATTGAAGTAGGACACTCATCACCGTTGGCTATAAATAGGAGTTTTGAAGTGGGAAAAAAGATCCAACCCTTAACAAATCAAAAGCCTAGCTCCCAGCAAACTCTTGAATTCTTTAGCTCTTTATTTTCGGCAATCTCTTTATTTTTCCTAGCTTAGCCTTTTTCTTTCCAATTGTCATTAGTGATTTTTTTTTCCTAGTCATTGCGTGTTTGCCAATTTTTTTTATCAATGAAGCAAAGTTCTTTCTGTTAGATTTTTGTCCCTTTTCTAGCAATACACAGTCGTTTCTAATTTCAGTCAGTTTAGAAACACTTTAATTTCCTGGCACACTCGCAAACCTAACAAAGGGCTATATATTGTCCTTTAGTCAAATAAAGGCTAAACATATTTTTGGCATACCCGGTGGGACCCATGCAATGACGAGAACAAGATCTAGTAAGAGTACTGACGTTTCCCCCGGTGTAGGCGATGATATAGAAAACGTTGTAATAGCAATGCTAGAAGACCAACCTTGGCCTCTTGAGTTGAGTTAATCAAGTAGCACTGAAGTCCTTTTAACAAAGGTTCTGGAGGCCATAGAGAAATCAGCGGCTAAGACACGTACTCTCTTGAACACCATGGGGAGTAATCAAAAAGAGATTTTGACTATGGTCATTGGATCTGCCATGCTAGAGAAAGACAAAGACATAGGCGAGTGAGAATCAAATAAGACGTTGCGCCAAGCTGAATCGCAGGCCAGTAAGTTACCAATAGCCGCAGAAAATCAGCTAGTGGCATCTAATCACTCCAACTAAAGGTGAAGGGTTGCCAGCCAAGGCGGTCAAGTTGGGAGAAACTTCTTCCGTGAAAGTGCTGGGGGGGGGGGGGGGAGTCCACCAGGATTGACAACCCCAACAAGGAGAAACAGCTGGTGACTACTTACCAGCCATCACACAGAAGGGATGAGATGCCGAGTGCTGCCATGCCTCCAGTGTCCATCAACCATAGGATCCCTGTCCAGTTCCACAGCCACACTGGACTGTCGACTCAATCTCACCTTTGTGAAGAAGGAATGAGCTCAGGGGGCAATGGGAGTCTAATGACCAACCAGATGCAGGTACTCCCAAGGAGTGCAAGTCACTAGGCTGTTCAGCAACCAGTGACCATAAGCCAAGCAATGCACAGGCAGAATGCTTAGACCATCGATTTGGTTACCAGGGATGCACTTCGAGAGATCACCCAAGAATTGTATGACCCCGGGTTCAACCAGATCGTTCAACCTGAGTTTAGGAAACCTTATCTCGAATTCATAGATAGAGCAGCCTTTCCTAGGGGTGTAAAAATCCTAGATTTCACGTTGTTTTCTAGGGAAGACGGGCAGTCTTCCATCGAGTTTATAGTAAGGTTCACTACTCAATGCTCGGAATTTTCTAGTTATGACAACTACCAGTATCTGCTTTTGAAGTTGTTCCTGAATTCGTTAACTGGAGCCGCTTTTTCTTAGTAGTGTCACTGGCGAGGGACTCTGTGTTCGGCTGGGCAGATATGACAAGAGTCTTCCACACCCAGTTTTACAGAAGTGAGCCCGAAGTTAGTATTACGGACTTGTCCAGGCTCACTCAGCGTGTTGGAGAAAGAGCAAATGACTTTATTGCCAGGTTCAAAAGAATGAGAAACAAGTGTAGGATTAACATCCCAGAGACCGAGTTTGTGAATATGGCACAAAAGGGGTTAGACCTAGACTTGAGGAAAAAATTTCAAAGGATGGACTTTAGAGACTTTTTTAAGTTGGTGATGAAGGTGACAGAATACAAGGAGCTACTTAAAGAAGACCATAAGCTCAAAAAGCACGCCAAGGGGACCTATTTCAAGGAAGTCCACAATGTTGAGGTAGAGGTTGCTATAGCTACCTATCCGATACTAGAAGCGTAGTATGCCCATACCTAGCAAAGATGCCTCCTGGTATACAACAAAATAGTAACAAGAGGGGGAATAGGTGCACGTTCGATGTAAGTAAGAGTTCGGAAATTTTCGATTATCTTATGAAGATTGACTTTATTTCCTTGCCAGAAGACCATGTTTGCCCACTAAGGAGGAGATGAAGGCTAAAGATTATTGTAAATACCATAATGCGTGGACTCATTCTACCAACATGTGTTGGGCCTTCAGGAACCTGATTCAAGATCGCATCAACAGAAAGATTCTCAAGTTTCCACAAGAGGTAATGCTCATTGACAAGAATCCATTCTCGGTGGGGTCAGTGAAAGTAGCAAGTATCGATATGAGAAGTTGGCTCAACCAAAAGAGGAGGGAAAAGCATACAAATCGAATGTGGAGGCTTAAAAATTTGAACACGTGGAAAAGGGAAGACGGCCTCACCATTACCTCTAAAGGAAGAATCAGTGCACTGGAAAGGCTCGGTAGACGGATCACCGGAAATAGCAACGAAGCTGGTGACCAGCAAACCGCCCGTATTGGTAGCCACCCTAAATTTGTCAAGCCACCGATATCTAGAACAACTGGAGAGTGAATTCAGGTGGAAAGCAGAAAGAAGGACAAGAAGGAAATATCTACTACTGCATAGAAAAACGCTAGAACAAGAAAAAGAAAGTCGTACTGCAAGAAGTTGGCCGAGAGATTGTTTCGAGAAAAAGAAGAACTGGAGGCGAGACTTTAGAAGCAGACCATGGCTCACTTGGCAGAAAAACAAGAGATACTCATCAAAGGGAGTTAGTTAGCTAACATGACTAAGCAGATGGTTGAGCACTGTGATGGAGAGATTCAAAGGAACAAGGTCAGAAGAAAGGAAACCGAGGATGGTGATATTGAAGACCAGGAAGACGGCTACTTCAATGTTGGTGAAGTCCCTGTGTATTACTTGGGAGTCGCTTCGGTGTTATTACCAGTCATTTTCCATCGGTTTGATCTTGATAACGAGACGGAAGACAGGCTAAGAGAGGAAGGGGAAGTGTCGGCTGTAGAGGAAGAACAAAGTCCAGTGGAGAAGCTCTCAAAGGAAATGTGGGACACCGAAGGGAGCAAGGCTCTGACGTTCGACAAGCCATTGACTGTAAATCACACTAAACCACTGTGCATACGGGCCTGCGTCAATGGAAAACCACTGAACAGAGTCCTGGTGGACAATGCAGCAGCTGTAAATGTGATTCCCCTGAAAGTGTTATTAGGACTCGGGAAAAGAGAAGAGGACATCATTGCTACAAACCTAGTGGTGACTGCAGTGACCGGGGATGTAGCAAGGACTTTGGGAGTAGTTCCACTACAAGTTGCTTCTCGACAGAGGCTGGATTTATGCGAGCATGTGTGTGCCATCTTCTCTTCACCAGTTCTTATTGTTCTGGAATGGTGACAACGTGGAAATGGTTAAGGCAGATAGCAACCCTTTCAGTGCTGAAGTCAATTTGGTGGACGCCTGTTATTACCACGGAGACATCACACCAATTACCTTTGAAGGATCGGACAAAGAGGGCAGGCCTACGCTAATGAAATTCGCCAAAGACAAGCATCTTCTACTCCAAACAAGTAGTATCAACGAGAAAGACAAAAGCATCAGGCCTTATAGGCCGATGGAAGAAGACACTGGCCAGTCAGGCCAATGATAGTCCAAAGAAATAAAGATGTGTGGCCAGTGGCTGCAAGGGTCACCCAGGAAGCAATTTTGCAGCAGACCAGGAAACAAATGGTGGTCAACCATAAAATCGAGATGTTCAGGACATAGTTGGTGTACAAAGGAGAGATCCCATAAATAGTAAGAGATGAAATAAATCTGGAGGAGCTATAAGGTGCGCCGCCCAAAATGGAAGACGAAAGACTCCAAGTGAAGGACCCTTTAGAAGAAATCAACTTGAATACTGCCAAGGATCCTAAAGTGACGTACATCAGTGGCCTTGTTAGTAAAGAACTACGTGAGGAGATAATCGAGCTGCTTCATGAATACAAAGACTGTTTCGCATGGGATTATAAGGATATGCTAGGGTTAAGTCGGAGTTTAGTGGAACACTGACTGCCCATCAAACTTGAATTTCGTCCCTTTCAGCAGCAAATATAGTTCCCGTAGTCAAGAAAAACGGAAAAATTAGGGTATGTGTAGATTTTCGGGATTTAAATGCTGCCACACCCAAGGATGTGTATGTAATGCTGGTCAGTGGCATGTTCATTGATGCCACGACCAACCATGAAATGTTAACATTATGGGATTTATAATTATGTAACTATTATTAAAGTCAATAATAATTATATCCTAGATGATTATAATTATATTTAATTATTATTAATACAAACTTATATCATTTGTTAACTTTTAGTGTCTATAACATATAACTTAATAAAGTTACCATAATTATTTATAACATTATTATGAATATATCATTATAATTTGTTTATAATTAATATAATTGAAAATTATTGGTTACTGTATATTAATTATAATATCATAATTTATTATATTGAGCAAGTATACATAAATGGATACGTATATTTTCTGATATTAATTTAATTGGTCGAGGTTTGTTTAATAAATTATATATGCAATTATATATTGTTTTTGCTATAAATTAACTTTAAGAGCTTGATAATATATTTAAATAATAGATACACTTTATTATAATTAAAAATATATAATTTTAACTTTAATTGAAATACTCTTTAATAATTATATGATAAAATATATTATCAATATTATAATAGTAATCCTAACAAATATTATTAATACATATAATTTACACAATTCACTAGTATCTATTGAACTATTCCTAATAACTATTTATAAATAAATAATATATATGTTTTTTAATATTTTAATGAGTTAATCATTATATATATAAAAGTACATACGTAATTATATAATTGATATAACTATAATTAAAAACTATTATTCTTTATAATAAGATATATGTGTCCATTTATTTATTATTTTAATATATGAATAATTTACACCATATTATAATAAATTAATCAATACAATTATATAATTACGCCTGTACTTTTATATGATTATAAAATAACGTATATCTATTATATAATATATAAACATAGTAATTATCATTAAAATATGTTTAATTGAAAATTTCTTATTATAAACAATAATTGTTGTAATGTATATTATTATCTATTTTATAATATTACAATTATGATATGTACTATTATTATACTAGAATAATAATTATATTAGAAATTTGTATATAATGAAATTTATAGTATGTACTAAATATCATGTTTATCTCTATAAATGATTTATTTAAAATTATATTGTAATTATTATTAATGCTAATAATTATAAAGTATATCTAGTACACATGGTTATAGATATATATATCATAATATATAGAAATTTAAATTATAATTTTATAATTTTATGATATATTCATTAGAGTTATAGGTATCATAAAATATATTATGATATCATTAGTTATTATATATAATTTTATAATTAAGCTATCATAAGATATACTAAGTACCTATTTACCATACATATTGTACAAATTCTTAATCTAAACGTATTTATATGTTATTTAATCATATAATATTTATAATTATGATAACACTTAATATTATACATAATATACATTAATAATATACTTATGTGTGTAAACTTTATGTCTTACATACTATAATTATTTACTAATATCATTAGATGAGTAATTAATAGTAAATAATTTAATTTGTTAAAATATTATATATTTAAAAGTAAACTATAATCAATTGTTAATAATGTAGTAAAATAGATAATTGTCTAAATACTAGATCGTTATAATAAATTTTGGTCTATTAATTATAAATATATAATATCATGATATAATGTAATGATACTATCATTTTTAATATTTTATTATCTCTATTGTTAAATACTTTCAAAATATATATTTATATTTATTGTTAACAGTAATATATATCTATTATATAATTATAAGATAATAATTATATATCTAATTAATACTAATTATAAATTCACTATTATAAAATTAAATGGCATTTTATAATAGATAATAAATTTTATAAACCAATTATTGTTTTATAAAAATTCTTATGTATTATATATATTATAATAGGTAATTCTGCCATAACATTTACTAATGTATTAATATCATATCATCAATTTTATTATTTTAAAGATAATAATAATTATATTATAAGCTATTATATGATATCTTTTATAATTTTATCAAAATAATTACTAAACAGTTAGCTATGGTGTATATATAATATAATATGTACAATGGTTAATTAGGTATTATATATTTCATATTGTACTATACATAATATATTGTCTTAATATAATTTGTTATTTGTAACGTAATTATATTGTTAGTCATACTATAACCTCATATTATCATATAAGCTAAATAACATATTAATTATACCCAATGTTTAATAATATTCCATTTTGTATAAGTATAATTTAATATATTTACCATAATTTATATATATGTTATATATGTAATAATTTATACCTAGTTAACATATATTAGTATCATAATTATTATTGTATAATGTTTAGTTGTCATTGGAGAGGTTTACAATTTATCATTTATACTAAAATTGTATCATACTTTAATATTCATGGTATTAATATTGTACCTTATTATATATATTAGTAAATTTTCAATTTGTACTAGATTATTTTAATATATTATCTATTAATACAGTGTTTAAATACAAGTAAGTAATTAGATATTTATGATGTAGATTATATCTGATGTGATTGATGTGGTATAACATATAATTATATATATCATATAAGTATTAAATATATACTATAAATTATTAATCTATAATAATAATACTATTGTATATAATTATTAATTTTAGTATATATTAAATATGTAGTTGTATATATCACCTTAATATATAACCATATAGTATAATATTATAAAATATATAAATGTACTTACTATATGCTAAACATAATATTTACAAATGTTATAAATAATATATAATCTATCATATAATGGAAATGTATAAAATGTATTAGAGTTCGCCAACATTTAATCATAAACTAAGTGTGTATATATAGTTTAATAGACAATATTTAATTATAGAGTAATTATAAAACATATGGTTATTTAAAATATATATATATATACACATAATTTTATTATAATATAGTAATGGATATTAATCTATATTATATATAACAGTTATATACAAACGTAATATTATATGTGTAGCTTAGATAATATAGATCGTATATTGTAGTTAATATATATAATTATATAATTTGATAATATAATATAAAATAATCCAAAGTTAATATTAATTTTATATGATAACTTTTAATATTAATATAACTATATATTAATTTATATAATATAGTATATAAACAATAAAATTTAATATTACATACAATATATTTATATAGTTTATAAATATATTGTATGTATAATTTATATAATCTATATTATCTAGTATTTTATATAATACTATATTATCTATCATTTAAATATTATAAATTATTATAATATTTACTTAATTATGTATTCCAAATTAATTAAATATTATAATAACTAATAATATAACCCTAAATAACTAATAGTTATGTCACGATAGTGTATATAAGATTGTATATATATTATTAAACTTAACCCATAATTTATAATATTATGTTAACCTTTACTATTTGACATAATTAAATATAATCTAACTTATGTATACAACATAATATATATACTTATAATATGGTACATACAATTATAAGATATAATATATTTAATAATCTAACTAAATTTAAAAATAATATCAGTTAATATATATGGTATTAAATTATATGTTAATAATGATATAGACTTAATATATAATAAATTACTTATAATATACTAAATAGTAAATATAAATTATATTATGATAAATTTATTTGTAAATACTTATAATAATAAACTAAGGGTTTAGGCTTAAATACTACCGTATAAATTTATTTATACATATGCTTAGGGTTAGTTATTAATACCTTGACCATTGCTATATTACTCTACATTATAATTGACATATATTGTTAATTTAAATATTAGCAATATACTATAGTATTGTAACTATGGTATGTTACAATATTAATATAATTTGGGAACATACGTCTTTTGATATAATTATTAACATTATAACATATCAATTACATATATAATAAGTTGCTAATATAATTTAGTAACAATTTTAGTTAATGTAAATATATTATTATAACTTATGTTTGCATATATATTAAGGTTTATAAGATCAATTGTATAAGTATTACTAATATATGAATATTAATATAAATATATTTAATTATTTATATTAAAATGATATTCATATATTATGAATACTTATACAATTAATCTTATAAACCTTAATATATAATATATATTAGGATAATGTCTTAACATATATATTGTTTAAGCTTTGTGTAATTCTAAATTATCTACATCTAATATATTTTGATTAGTTTTATTTTCAGGTGATTCAGTCATATTGATGCCAAGTATTATGTAATTTATGAGTAGCGAGGATTTGATCAAAACGACTTAACTCGTTTGTATAGAATTTATGTAATTGTTCTATTTCTTCCTGTATTGTTTGTAAAACTTGGAGATTAGTAATTATTGTACGAAGATAATTGTATCTATTTATCCAATATTGAATTTTATAAAATGATGATGTTTCATATATATATTCTAATTCTTCTATCTGTTTTTCTAATTGTTGACAAACACAACAATTAGAGGTTTGACAGATAGTACATTGATTATAATGATAATAATGAGAAGACATAATTATTCTAAATTATGATAATCAATATCTGGATCGAATAATTTGTCTAAAAGATGTTGAAATAGAAGAGAATTAAATCGGGGATATCCAAAACATGCATAAAGATAATCAAATAATTCATTGGGGCAAGGAAAAGTAATAATACAACTATTGAAATAAAAGATTAGTAAATGAATGAGGAAATTAAAGTACATAATAAAAGGAAGTAGAACTTGAATACATAAAGAAATAAATATAATGAAAACTGATAATTGAATCATGTTATTGAGTTTTATCTCTTTGAATAAATTGATTTAGTTTTTCAATAATATGAATAATGAGTTTAATTTTTCGTTCGCATTCTTTTACATTTTCTATATTATCTAGATCATATTCTAAATCTTCTTGTATCATATTAATATAATTATCTAAACTTTGTTTTAATTGTGAAAATTTTATTTCTAGATCCATCTAACTCAGTCATATATATTCCTTCTCCAATTCTTCTAATATATTGGTCCTCCATTTAACCTATTAATTGGGAAATTTCTTGTAAATCTCATTTTAAATTTTGTTTAGTATTATTCTTAATATGCTGAGCTATTATTAAGTTATATTCTAGTCGAATGATTTGTTGTTTATTATTTAAGAGTTGAGCATTTGTCAATCTAGATTGATATTTATGGATCCATTTATTGGTATCATTTATCATGTTTCTATTATGAGTAATCTGATGTTTTAAATATGCTTTCTAATTGAAATAATTGAAATGTTCCATAGATAAAACAGAATACAATAGAAAAAGAGATTAAAATACAAGAGTTTTAATGTGATTAATATAAAATTGTCTAGATTCTTTGATTAATTGTTTTAATGTATATGCTTCTTCGATCAAAGTAGCTATTTCAAATAATCGTTGATATTTTCTTGCATCTTGACTTTTCTGAGCCTTTCTGTTTTGTGCATGATAGTAGATGAGTAATTGATCGATGTTTTCTTCTCATGCATAGGTGTCCTTGATAGCAGTTTTAAAAAATTGTTTGTAAGTAAAGTTATTGAAATTAAAATTCATGTTCTGTAAAAGATGATAAAGAATTTAATGAAACGAAGTAAGTAATTGATAATAGAATGATACAAAAATAATGATGTGATAACTAAATAAACCATCCGAATTTCATACCTTTCTTTTTTTTTGGTTTCCTGAAGCTTGGACTCCACTTCGTAGGCTTAGGCAGCAAAACAGAATTTAGAAAGAGAGTGTATGTGAAACTGAGGGTGGTTTATTTGGCTATCACATCATTATTTTTGTATCATTCTATTATCAATTACTTACTTTGTTTCGTTAAATTCTTTATCATCTTTTGCAGAACATGAATTTTAATTTCAATAACTTTACTTACAAACAATTTTTGAAAACTGCTATCAAGGACACCTATGCACGAGAAGAAAACATCGATCAATTACTCATCTACTATCATGCACAAAATAGAAAGGCTCAGAAAAGTCAAGATGCAAGAAAATATCAACGATTATTTGAAACAACTACTTTGATCGAAGAAGCATATACATTAAAACAATTAATCAAAGAATCTAGACGATTTTATATTAATCGCATTAAAACTCTTGTATTTTAATCTCTTTTTCTATTGTATTCTGTTTTATCTATGGAACATTTCAATTATTTCAATCAAAAAGCATATTTAAAACATCAGATTACTCATCATAGGAACATGATAAATGATACCAATAAATGGATCCATAAATATCAATCTAGATTGACCAAGGCTCAACTCTTAAATAATAAACAACAAATCATTCAACTAGAATATAATTTAATAATAGCTCAACATATTAAGAATAATACTAAACAAAATTTAAAACAATAATTACAAGAAATTTCCCAATTAATAGGTTAAATGGAAGACCAATATATTAGAAGAATTGGAGAAGGAAAATATATGACTGAGTTAGATGGATCTAGAAATAAAATTTCACAATTAAAACAAAGTTTAGATAATTATATTAATATGATACAAGAAGATTTAGAATATGATCTAGATAATATAGAAAATGTAAAAGAATGCGAATGAAAAATTGAACTCATTATTCATATTATTGAAAAAATAAATCAATTTATTCAAAGAGATAAAACTCAGTAACATGATTCAATTATCAGTTTTCATTATATTTACTTCTTTATGTATTCAAGTTCTACTTCATTTTATTCTATACTTTAATTTCCTCATTCATTTACTAATCTTTTATTTCAATAGTTATATAATTGCTTTTCCTTGCCCCAATGAATTATTTGATTATCTTTATGCATGTTTTAGATATCCTCGATTTTTAATTCTCTTCTATTTCAACATCTTTTAGACTAACTATTCGATCCAAATATTGATTATCATAATTTAGAATAATTATGTCTTCTCATTATTATCATTATAATCAATGTATTATCTGTCAAACCTCTAATTGTTATGTTTGTCAACAATTAGAAAAACAGATAGAAGAATTAGATTATATGAAACATCATCATTTTATAAAATTACAATATTGGATAAATAGATACAATTATCTTCGTACAATAATTACTAATCTTCAAGTTTTACAAACAATATAGGAAGAAATAGATTTTGAAGAACAATTACATCAATTCTATACAAATGAGTTAAGTCGTTTTGATCAAATCCTCGCTACTCATAAATTACATAATACTTGGTATCAATATGATTGAATCACCTGAAAATAAAACTAATCAAAATATATTAGATGTAGATAATTTAGAATTACACGAAGCTTCAGGAACATTTCATATAGATACTCTTTTATCTACTGAAAAAATAAAAATTGCTAAAACACAATTGAATTTAAAAGACGGACAAGATATACATAAAACTTTAATTTTTTATAAACTTATCCATCGATAGAATATTATTTATTTTGGTAAAATCATTCATGAAACACCTATAAGAATAGATCAATGTAAAGAACACATTTGTATTAATCTTATAAATCAAGAACAGATTTCTAAACATCTACAAAAATTACCTGCAGAAAAACGAAACAAAATAGGTTATATACATCTTTCAACTATACAAATATTATTAAAATCTACCTTTCAAGAAGGAATTGATTCACCAATTAGAATGGCTATATTAGATGAACGAGCGACTAATTTAAATGATCAAATTATTAGAATAGTGAACAGAAATTTAGCTTATGGAAAAATAAAATTTAACACTCGTTTAAAATTAGGAATACCATTAATATCTAAAGATTTAGAAGATACTATAACCATTGCATATAAATTTTATAACAAAAATTTAATGGTTTCTGGACAATATCCTTTTTCTATAACATATCAAATCAGTTATGCTCTTACAAATTCACATCATAGTGTTGAATTTAAAAATACAGAAAAATATATATTGATAAACTCTTTAATGATGTTGCAAAAGTTGGAACTAATTTTAGAACAAAATTAAGAACTTTACCTACTATCTAATATCCCATAATAAATGGACATTCTTTTTTAGATAATTCATCTTCGTTATATAAATCACCTTTAATTAGATCTCAATCTTTACGAATTGAATGACCTATTAAAATAATAAAATCTAATGATATTAATAAACCTATTACAAATCCAAATCCAGCTGTCTTACATTCTACTATAGAAACATCTAAAAAATTAGATACTTTACAAAATCAAATCTTTGAGCTAACCACTTATTTAAAACAAACCTTATGAGTATTAGTCAGGATTTGCGTAATATTAAAGAACAATATATACAATTAGAATATCAGTTAACAGAATTATTGCAAAAACAAAATAAATTACAACAATTAATAAATGAATTACTAAATGAAAATAAAAATCAGAAACAAGAAATGAAAAATTTAGAAAATGGTATCCAAAGTATAAAAATGGTATCAGAGCCTAGGACAAATACTATTGAAATTTCTAGACAATGGAAAACTCAAATAAAGAAAAATTTTCAGTGTCGAACATTGAATCATTAGAAACAGTTGAACAAAATATACATAATCAATTAGAAGAAACCACTCAATTAATGTAAACATTAACTTTTCAGTCTAATAATTAAATAAATCAAATAACAGAAAAAGATGAAATTATCCATCCTTATGAATCGGACGAAGAAAATTTTGCCAAGCAAGATGATCCTCCAGAAAGTAACAAGACTAAAGATGCTCAACATTTAAAACAAGAACATATCCATAGAGAACATATTAGTGGAGATAAACATAAAAAAGATAATCAAGATCAAGATTCATATACATGGCAATGGACTTCAGATGACTTTCTACATAGACAAGGTTATTATAAAAAGGGTCCAAAAATAAGAAAATATCCCATTGAATATACACCAAAACTTATTACAACTGGGCTTGATAATACTTTAAATATTGATTGTGTAATAAATCTCGAAGAAGTAATTTTAAATTGGACCAATAAAATACAACTATTGTTACAAATTGAAAAACCATTTGGAGATATAATAAACAAAAATTCTTTATGGCATTTTATTACTTATAAAACTAGTGGAATAGTACAAAAAAATTTACTAGATAATGAAGATTATTTGCAAAATAAAACACATTATAAAGAAGCAATAAATGATAGTACAACATTCCATGCTATAGCTATCGAAATCTTTAAAGAATTTATTGGCAAAGATTTAGTCGATCATAGACAAATCACAGCAGACACAGACAAAATAAATGCTCTTTGGCATTTAAATAATATGGAAATATGTGACCTTTATTATTTAGAATCGTATATATGCGAATTTAAAAAATACCATTATAATTTAGCAAGACATGAACAAGAGATCTATAATCATATTTTTATCCAAAAATTACCTTATCCTTTTAATCAAAAAGTAGAAGAACAATATATACAATTATAATATCAGTTAACAGAATTATTGCAAAAACAAAATAAATTACTACAATTAATAAATGAATTACACAATGAAAATAAAAATCAGAAACAAGAAATCAAAAATTTAGAAAATGGTATCCAAAGTATGAAATTTAATTCCTAAACATTCTATATTTTGTTGTGCAATTCTAGCTCTTTTCTTGCTTAAAATTAATCCTTTTTCACTACATCGTTGAAGGACTATTTTTACCTTTTTTAAATGATCTAATTTATCTTGATTAGAATAGATAATAATATCATCAATATAAACAAAAGTAAATTCTTCTAGTCCTTCTAAATTTTGATCCATAAATCGTTGATATATGCTTGGTGCTTGTTTTAATCCAAACAGTAAAACATTCCATTGGTAAAGTTTTTGAGGAGGACAAGTAAAAGCAGTTAATGGTTTGGTGTTTTCATGTAATCGTAATTGCCATTATCCAGATTTTGCATCAAGAGTTGTAAACCAAATATGTCCTTTTAGTTTATTGACTATATAATCTTTTCGTGGTAATTTATATGCATCTCCTATAGTAGCTTCATTCAACCTTTTATAATTAATAACTATTCTTCTTTTTCCTCTTTTTTGGTCAGCTGAATTACTGACATAAAAGGTTGGTGCAGAATGTTTACTAGTACTAGGGGTGATTAATTCTTTTGTGAGTAAATCGGCACATTCTGTTATAAATTCTTTAACATCATTTTGTGAATAAGGTATATTATTACGAATATTTATTTCTTGTGTTGGATCTTTTAGTTTAATTTCAATAAGTTGATTGTTATGATTTTTGATAGGATCTAATGGATTTTCACTACAAACAGAATCTAATAGGGATTTTATTTCTAATTGAATACTCATATTTAATTTATAATTGAATACTCATATTATTCAATAAATAAAATTGAAATGAATCAAGTTGAGATGTAATTTGATGTATTTTCTAATAATAGGTTGAATGATAAATAGGAATTTTAAGAATGATTGATTTTTTTTTGTATGGAATTAATTACTGGGGTTTTTAATGTAATATAGTGTAAATATTGACAAAATGGATTATATAATTTTAAAAAATTATTGCCTAATATTAAAGGTAGTCCGGATTCTTGTTAATATATAGATGGGACGGGAAAAGTATAATTTTCTATAATAATGTAAATATATTATTATAACTTATGTGTGCATATATATTAAGGTTTATAAGATTAATTATATAAGTATTCATAATATATGAATATTAATATAAATATATTTAATTAAATAATTATATGAATATATGAATATCATTTTATAAATATATGAATATCATTTTAATATAAATAATTAAATATATTTATATTAATATTCATATATTATGAATACTTATACAATTAATCTTATAAACCTTAATATATAATATATATTATGATAATGTCTTAACATATATAATGTTTAACTTAAATTATTACAAATATATGTTAAAATTAACATTAACTTAGTACTCCAACCATTTAGTAGTCCAAACATTTGCTTATATAATAGTTCTCAAAAATTATTAATTTGTACAATGTATATACAAGTGTTGCAGCAAATTATAAAGTACAAAATAATTTATATAAGATTTAACATATTATTAAAATATTAAATAGTTATTATAAATAAATTATAATGTTATACGATATTAACAACTTATTTATAGTTTATATACAAACTATATAGGTTTATACATATATAAGAACCTACTACATATTTTATAGGCATAACATATAATTTTTCAATTTGTACTAGATTATTTTTTTATATATAGCATATTACACATTAAAATATACTATACATAAATAACACTATATATATAACACAATTATATATATAGTGTTATTGAAAAATTATAATTAACAATTTATAGTAACTATTTATAATATAGATATTCAATGGTCACCACTAACTGCTTTTGATACTTGATACTTATATATAAAACAAAATAATATTAAACATTAAATATAATTAATATATTATTTAGCTTATATGATAATATTAGGTTATAGTATTACTAACAATATAATTACGTTACAAATAATAAAATATATTAATACAATATATTATGTATAGTACAATATGAAATATATAATACCTAATTAACCATTGTACGTATTATACTATATATACACCATAGCTTATTGTGTAGTAATTATTTTAGTACAATTATAAAATATATCATATAATTATCATTGTCTTTAAAATAATAAAATTGATGATATGATATTAATACATTAGTAAATGCTATGGAAAAATTACCTATTATATTGTATATAATACATAATAGTTTTCATAAACCAATTAGACAAATCATATAATTATATAAGTATAAATTCCTAAAATAATTTATAATAAATTATATGTTTGTATCAATATTATGATTTAATCCTTTTGGAAGTTTATTTCTTAACCTCAAGTCTAAATTCTAGGAAATTTTTAAATGATTCAGACTTTTGTTTCATTAATTATATATAACTATATCTAAAATGATCATCTATGAACGTAATAAAATATGAGAATCCACCTCTAACACAGGTAAACATATGAGCATTATATATATATTATGGCTAAAATTGTATCATAAGTTTTGTAATCAATTAATTTATGCAACTATTAAATATAATAGTTACATAAATTATATTATAAAATAGTTATTATAATAAATTAATAAGTATAATTTAACACAATCATATTACATACAAAGTAATTACTTTTATAAGTACACCACATTATTCATATAGTAAATAAGTTAAATATTAAATTTATAAGTAAAAGTATTAATATTAATATAAACATTTTAGTATATAAATTATATATATGATATAATTATATTATGTTAACTATTAATTCTATATATTAGTATCATAATTATTAAAACATGTATTAATAATCTTAAATTAGTTACAATAATTACTTAATATTATGTTATAAACTATTATAGAACTAAACAATTATAAACTAATATATATGATCATGTTGTAGGATTATATTTATAATAATGTATACATTTATAACAAACTAAATTCACATAAGTAAGCTATAAATAGTAAATTATATATCAATTTATTAATTATATTAATTAAATTACTAATGTGTGCATATATTAAAAATTGATTTGTCATATAAGTGGTACATATTATATACAATTTATTAATATATGATATAATTACCTTAATACAAATATATAGTATAGCCACTATACTATTGATGATATAAACTACATATACTATAATTAAAATAACATTATACACTTATTAATATATAATTATATCATTCAAATTATAATTAATGTAACCCTATTATAATTTAAAATTTTTCATTATAATATCAAATAATTACTATAATAATTTGAATAATATTGTTATATAATATTCTTTTAAACATATTTATTTTAGGTCTAATTAAATAATATTAGAATTTTATTAATCCTTATTAAGTTATTTTAAACAACTACTAAATTGAATATATAAATGATAATCAAGAATATAATATGCTAAACTAAATTAGTATATAGTTATATTAATTTAATTAGTTTTAAACATTATATATTTTCTTACAAATTAATGTTATAAAAATTATATTAAATTTAGTAACTACCTAATTAATAGTAATAATTAATTTAAATAATACCAAGCTTAAAATGTTATATATTATTATTAAATATATTACTCTAGTCTTATGGTCTATTTTCCATTAATGTTTAATCATTATTTTGTTATTATAATATATATTGTCATAAAAATTACAATAATTAAAATGTTTAATATTAAATTTATAGAAGGGGAGAGTAGGGATCGTACCAACATGGCAGTTGGGCCTTATATTTGTTGGAAGAAGTATAATCAAACATCTTAAAGTTTAACATTAATACAATTTAGTATAGTTGCTCCAAAATATAATCAACACATGGTCTAATGAGCCACGATCATATTAACACCATTTAATAGGTTGGTAAAGGATAATATTAACTATATTTTAATTATAAACATATCTTATAATTGATTAATCTCCTAATTGATATATAATAATTTTTATATGTTCATATGGTATATATAATTAGTTTATAACATTATATTACCATAATATACTTAATTAAATGTGAGTAATTTTATTATAATATTTAATTATACACTAACTCTTATAATCTAATATTTAACTAATTTAAGTAATGTTATTATGTAACTAAATGTTTTACATACGAAAATATAAAAATTATAGTTGATTAATATAGTCATAATTTATATTTAATATTATTATACAAGGCTATTATAATATGTAATGTTTTATATATTATAGTTATATATAATATACTATTAATATTTATAAATATATATAACAAAATAACACTATAATACTCAACATATAGCCATGTATAATTATTAAATTGTGTTATAATTTAAATAAGTTTATGTTAATAGCGTAATATATATTAATAATTGTTATCATATAATTATATAAAGGTTAATAGTTGATATCATATCTAATATATACTTTAGATGTTAGTAGTATAATATAAATAATATATTAACCTACTAAAAATATGTTTAGTAAATAGCCTGATAAAATAGTATCATACAATATTTAATAATCATATGTAAATATAGATACTTAATATTAAACATATAATACAATATCATTTTGTTAATATAAATTTGATTAATATATGGTAATAAATTTTATACATATATACATATATATTATTGAGATATATATTACGTTTGTAAATAAATATATAGTTTACTATTATATATTTATTAACAAGTAATTTAATAAAATAATTATTTACTTATTGTCTTTACATTACATATCACAGGTATATTATTATAATAGTGCTTTAAATTTATAGTCCCCTTATTCTGATAGATGTTATTAATTTTGTTTCTTTAATTAAATATATAATATTAAATTTAATTAACAATGAATATAAATAAAAGACATGAACCTATCACTTTAACAAAATGTCAAGTGATAGGTTCAAATTATGAATTAATTGGTGGAGATGGATGTTAATACTCAATAATTTAAGATGTCTAGTTATATAATTACTATATGGAGTTGTTTTTCAATGTATTACTTAAGTTACAATATTCAATTATATAGAACATAGTTTGATATAAATTATATTCCATTTATAAACATACTATATAGTTGTTTACACCATATTAAATGAACATATAATTATAACAATAGTATAAAATTTCAAATTACGTAGGGTTTTATATAATATATAATCAATTAACTTAAAATAATACGTAAATATATAATATAATAATCAAATGAATGTTATAATATTAAAATTTACATATAATTTATTTAATAATCTTTTAGTATAATTTAACAAAAAGAAAACATATAGTTTTCTAATATATCTATAACCATAAAACTATATTAATAATCTGTTAGTACATTTTAAACTATCTATATCTATAGTATTATTAATGGTTATATATAATCTATAGATATATATAACCATTATATAACACTAAACAAATGAATATATAGTGTTATATTACTATAAAGTTTAAAATATGTCGTATTACTAATACCCATTTTACCTTTATATGGGTATTAACTTATATATCCTTAATATTATAATTAAGTGTAAATATATAGTGTATTAGTTATATACATTAATACTAAATATTATATGTTATATATTAATTATATTTAAAGATATTAATTCATTAAAATTTATCTATATAGTATAATTTAATTATATTATTAGTAAATATAATTTATGTATTTAATAACCAATAGTAATTAAATTAGTCATATTATACATAAAAATTAAATATTACACGATATATATATATATAAGAATTTATTATCATATATTATTACCATACAGTTGTTATATATAAATTATATATATAGACAGTTAAATATATATGTGTCATAACCTATCCGATACCTCCCATCATTCCATGATTAAATTAATTATAATCATAATATATAGAATATTATTATTATTATTATTAATCTATACGATGTTAATGGTAATATACAATAACAGTAAATATCATATATATCATATAATTAATAGATTTAAGTGTTATAAGATGGGAGTAAGTATAGATATAATTTATATATGGACAGTTAGATATATATGTGTCATAACCTATCCGATAACTGTTGGGACTCGATCTTGGAAATCGAACCCCAACCGGAAAGGCGGAAAACGAAACGAAAATTTCGAAACGAAGACAAATCGAAAGCGAATTGAAAGGTTCGAAAAACAAAGCGAACGAAAGGCGAAATAATAATCGAAACAAATCGAAGGAATGGATCCTACGAGAAGGAATCCGAAACGGAAACATAAAGCAAAATCATATCGGAAACGAATAAAATATGAATCGGAATCAAAAGCAAATCGACTCGGAAGCAAAACAAAAAAAACGAAAGCGGAAGCAAATCGAAATCGAATATGAAACGAACGAATAAGAATCAAATCAAAGCAAAGAAACGAAACATAAGGCGAAACTTGAAAGAACGGAAACACAAGTGCCGACATCCGATAACATACACTTAGAGAAAAACGATCTCGTTGGAAACCTTAAAAACTAAATCAATCCAAAACGGTATAATTTTTTTTTCATTTCTTTCACCTTTATCTAAATCTTATATTACTCAAATCCACATACTTTCCTCAATTG
>JAOSBN010149394.1:2995-21085 GCA_027563595.1 Erythroxylum suave | reverse complement strand
CTACTTCTTTGATATTTACCATACCTATAATTTTATCCTTTAAGAATAACCGAGTTCAGCCTTAGTCTTTTTCATTTATTAAACCCACAAATTAACCTTTATCATGTTTTTCTTTAAAGATCTTATATCGTTTTAAGCTTTGAAGCTTATTTATATTCTTTATTTGGTTAAGACTTGAAATTATTGGAAGGTTCATTATTTCTTTAAATGTGGAACTGAATGCTCGAATTATTTTGAAAAAAAATTTACAATCATAATAAAAAATTGTGAATAAGTATGTGGTACCAATATAGTTGCACTAAAAGGATATGTGTGTTTTGTAAACAAGTCTTGTAATTTTTATTTTGTAAATTTCTTTCAATTTACCTTTTTTAATACCCTAACCATACCGTACCTAAACCCCACTACAATCATATAAAGACCTTTTGATTTTTGTTTCTAGTTTATAAATAAATGGTAGAGATGTGATAATATTGAAACTTTTCACCTTAAACACTTGAACGCATTGGGTGAAATCTTGGTGAAGGTATAAAGGAACATGCTTTTGATTTCTGTGTGATTATTATTAGTATGGACTTTACAAAGTTAATTTTAGGATAATTTGATTCTAATTGTATGTTAATTTGATTCAATAAGATATGATGATTTATTGTTTGAATGGACAGGTTGAGATTGATGGGATTTATGTTGTAAATTTGATAATTTTAATTATGGATTGCTTGAGGGAAAGCAAGAGTTTAAGTGTAGGGATGTTTGATAGATATATAATTGATCATATTTATACCTCATATTTAATGTATTTTTTATTGATATTTTATACATTTATTGTATATTTGGTACTTAATTTGCTTCATTGCCTTTATAAACTTAAAGGAGAATAATTCAAATGAAAATGAGACACAAAACGAAGATCTAAAGCACAGAAGGGACACGCGGTCGTGTATCAACCCATATACTTCTCTTAGGTTGTGTAGATTAATGAATTATAGAGAATTTTAGGTTATGCACGGCTTAATGCATGATCATGCACTAGCCCTTGCATCTTCGAGAACCTTAAAATTTAGTTTAAAAATATGTTTTTGGAGGCAAAATAGAGGGACCAGACATTAGGAGGCAATTACAGAGGCTAAGATCATTTAGAAAGGTTGATTTTGAGTTAGAGAAGTGAAAAATGCGAAGAAATTATTGAAAGATCTATCGGAATACAAGATAAAACCCCCACCTTGTAAGAATATTCGATAGAAGATGATCAGGGTGATTTAGAATTATGAACTTGTTTTTAACTCATTTTTCTTTTTGTTTATGTTTGATTTTGTGTTCTAGCATGTGTAACTAAACTACTTTAGTGTCTAGGTTAGATGAACCTTAGTTTTGTGCAATAACTTGTTTTAATTCTTTTATTAATGCAATTTTTTGGATTAATATATTGTGATTCAAATAGGTGTTTATTATATTTTCTAATAGAATCAGAATATTAGTTAATAATCTGATTTCATAATATAGAGATTTAGAAATTCTATGTGTGCATAGATCTACCATAGTTGAGAGGAGTTAATTGCAATCCAAGAGATATGATGACATAAATCCTTTAAATTAGGTTCAAACTTAATAGCGGGATTTATAACTCTGTAAAGCAATTCTATAAACTTTAACCTTAGTAATTCGATTGATAACCTTAGGAATAGTTGTTATTAAACTTAAGAGTGAGCTATTAGCATACCATAGGAATCTCCACTGTCCAATAAATCAATAAAACAATTGTATAATAAAAGATTAATCAATTAAAGGTATTTAGGAGGATTTGAAACCTAGACAATAATTCTTGGTATTGGTAATTTCTTAAGCGATTTATTAATTCTTTGTTTAATCTTGATGATTGTTTATTTTATTTATTTAAGTTTTATTTTCTTTAATTAAAAATCAAAACTAGTATTCATCGTCTTTGTAAAATCGACCTGTACTTACTGATCTACAGCTATGCCATGCACTTGTGTTTATTTCAATTAGAAAACATGCAATAAGGTCTCTATATATGAAGCAGCTCATGACATTTTCCATACATTTAAAATCACTCATAAGGGCATAAAAAAGAAATTAAGGAGAGGAAAGTAAGCATGATAATATATTAATATGAATTGTTTCAAACGAAGAATGATGAAAGCATCTTTACTTTGTATACTAGAGTAGTTGATATTATTAATGCTCCCAAAGGTCTTGGAAAGGCCTATAATTAGTAAGAAAGTTGCTTAGGTTACTTCCAAAGATGTAGGAAGTTAAAATGGTGGCTATATAAGAAGCAAGGGATCTAACAACATTACCAATAATAACTTATTGATATCTCTTTACAAAATGAGACTTCAAACGACACAAAAAGAGACAGTGCTTTCAAAGAAAAGGAATTTAACATTTAAAGCTTCAAAAGAAAGTTCAAATAAAGAGGAAGAGATATTAACTAGTGAAAGGAAAGAAGAAGACGTTGGCTTACTTGTTAACAAAATTCAAGAACTTTAGGAAGAATAACTCTAAAAGAAAGGAATTTAAGGAAGGTAAAATGATTTAAAACATATATCCTTTAATATTACTTGGTTTGAATGCAGAAAGCCTGGCCGTAAGAAGTCACAATGTCCTCAACTTAAATATAACGAGAAGTATGAGAGAAAATATAAGAAGCCCAAGAAGAAAGCACTAAAAGAATCAACTTAGAATGACACAAATGAATCTAAAAGCGAGCATTCAAAAGAAAAGATAGCTCATATATGCTTTACTGCTATGGACAATGATTAGGTAACATCCAACCTTAATTATTGTAATAGTGATACTGAGGTTGATTCGACATATGATGAATTGGTATAAAGTTTAGAAATCATGAGTACGAAAAGGAAGGAATTGTCTTCCAAACTTAAGGAATTTCAAAAAGAGTTGAATGTATGCATGAGTGACAATGAAAAGATGAAAAATGAATTGCATAATATTAAAGCATCCAAAAATGTAATTATTGATGAAAATTATGACTTAGATGAATTAAGGCATGAAAATGAAAAAATTGAAAATGGTAGTAGATTCCCATAGGGATTCTTTTCCCAAGTTTACCAAAGGAAGTGAAAACCTAGAAAGCATGTTAGGAGCCTAAAATAATTCCAATGATAGCCACATAATTGGATATAATTATGAGAGTTCTTTTAACACTAAATATTTTCATAGTGAAAAACCATTTTCTAAGATGAAAAATATGCATAGAGCATCTATATCTAAGCATACACATACATATAACAAATCTACTAAGGATCAATCTAATTGCAAAAATCATGCCTTCAAATATGGCTCACAACTTAGGCATAGAGTTCAATACTCTTAAGAAAAGAATACGCATAACTTTTATGATAATATGAAAACCCATTCATAACTACAAAGAGGCATGCATATGACTTCATTTATAGTAGGCATCATACATGTAATCATGGTAGGAATTTTCATTGACATAGGAGACCATTCAACACATTTAATGCCCAAAGAAAACTTCCTTATTATGTATATTCACATAAAATTCCAAGCAATGCATTTTAGCATCATCATTACTTATATAACATGGTATGTCATTTTTATGGAAGATTTGGACATGTTGATATGTTTTTCTTTATCAAACAAAGAATGTCAAACAAACTTTAAAAGTGTCAAATGAAAAGAAGAAGGAACCGTGCTTATTTGGGTTCCTCAAACACATAGATCACCTTATTTTATAAGGTTATTAAAAGGGAGAGCAAATGGTATATAGTAGAGATAATGGTTATTAAATTACGCACTATTTTTAGAATTTATATATTTTATCTTAATAAATCTAACATTCTTGCCTCTAAGAAATTCTTAAAGCTGTTATTGTAGGATATGAAGAATTTAACTCCTAAAATTAACCATAAAGACTTCCTAAATTATTAAACCAAGTGAGAACAATGAGAATGATGAGATGCCACTAATGGATTAAGAATTCAAGAATAATCTTCATTAAAATCTCTCATAATGAATATTAATATGAGTTAATTATTAGTTTATATTTAGAGCTATATGATTACTTGCAATGATATGTCAATTTGAGTATAAATCTTTGATGATGATTATTTGAGTTTAAATTATGAATAAGGTGCTTTTAAAATGTAGAACTTAGTATTTGGATTTTCTCGATGTGGCTTCTTACTCCTGCTTTTTCTTCTTCATCCTTGTGCCATCTAGTAGGTTACTAAGCCTTGTACTATATCCTATCTCCAGTTGATTCCCCTTTTTTAGTTTAACTTTAAACTCCCTTGTTAAGACCACCTCTTAGCTATTTATCTAGCTGGTTTTGTCTTTGTCCTTTGGACATTAACCTTCACCTTTGTAAATGGAATCCTTCCTACCTACAAATCCTAGCATTCAGATGATCCCTCCACCTCAAATGTCCCTCAAACTAAACTTCCTACTTTTAAAGCCATCATTAAGTGGTCATGGGTGCAAGTGATAGGGGATAACAAACCAAAAGCTAAGCTTAGCTACTGTCCTCTGAGTGAAGTTGTTGAAAACATAATAGTGTGACCTCCATTGAAGGCTCTAAAAGTTGGAGCACAAAGATGGATTGCCACATTATTGGTTTCTTTCTTTATAAAAGAGTTTCCTTCCCTATTATGAAAGAAAGGGCTTTTAGAAATTGGATAAAGCCTGATTTATAGGAGGTCATTGTTAACTATAATGATGTGTTGTTGCTCAAATTCACACATTTGGAAAATGTAAAGTAGATACTAGAGTTGGCCCTAGGCATATGTACAAAAAACCAATTCTCCTTCAAATGTAAAGACCAGGACCAAATATAAAAGACATTAAACATGAGTACATTCTTGTATAGATTTGTATCTATAGTGTACCTCAAGAGTACTAGACTACCTTTGGTCTTAATCATCCGGCTAGCTTCATTGGTAAACCAATCTACATGGATTAGGCCATAATTGAAGTTCAAAGGATCAATAATGTTAGAATCTGCATCTTACTAAGTGACTTAACTAGATTCCTAGAAGAAATTCCCATTATTAGGCTTAACGAGTATATGTAACCCTATGTAACTCACTAAGGATATTGCTAAAGTCAGCTATGGTTGGAAGCATAGTATAGAAAAGAAGAAAATATGGAGGTGTATAAGGAAATTTTTCATGACAGGAGAATTCCATTGGTTAATAAAAACTAATCCAGAGGAATCTAATGTCCTCTGTAAATCTAAAGATCTAGAACACAACCTTCCCAAAACCAACCAACTAAAAAATCACAAGTAATTGATTGAGAAAGAACCTAGACCTACTGTTAGAAGAAAGGTAAGTTAAGAAGAGGCAATGAATGACTTAGTCACTTCTAATAATGATTCCCTAGAAAATATAGATGACGAGGTTGGTAACAGAACGGAATTTGAGCTTATAAGCAGGAGAAGGTCTAATAGGAATTTTAGGGAATTCCCATAAATGATAATTCTAACTTGGAATGTTAGAGCTGTAAATGCATGCTATAAAAAGTTTTTGATTAGGGATCAAATACTGGAAAATAAAGTAAACATTACTGGCCTTTTGGAAGCTCAAATGAAACATAAGAAGTGTAATATCATCAAGCTACTTCTTTAAAATTGGCAACAAGTCACTAATCACTCTTAGCACCCCAATGGTAGAATTATAGTATGCTTTGATAACTCTCTGGTACAAGCATATGTGGAATTTGTAACTGATTAGATCATATGCATATGAAGGTATAAGATAAGATGAAAAACACAATGGTACATATCTCCTTCATTTGTTCTCATAACACTATTTATCAAAGACTTGCACTGTGGAATACTCTCAAAGAGATTGCAAAGAACATCAATACTCCTTAGTTAATTGTAGCGGATTTTAACTTAATCATCAGTTTGGATCAAATTGAAGGTGAGAGATCAATAGGCATGCCTTATCTTTACCTTAGAAAGTGCTCAAAAGACATACAGGTCATGGATCTTCCTTCAGGCAAATCCTTCTTCACTTGGAAAAGCAATCAAAATGATGGGTCCTTTATCAGGAAAAAGCTTGACAAAGGCTTAGGGAATCAACTTTGCCTCTAATTTTTTCCTTATAGCATTACTTTGTTTGAAAATAGCAAGTTGTCAAATCTCTAAATTATTTTTACCCAAACTAACTCTGAAGGTCCAATACTGCCTTTCAGGTTCAACAACTTCTTATTTGATCTAGTAGGCTTTCAAGAGGCCCTAAGGAAAAGGGTAAGTCTAGAAATTAAAGGAACCAAACATTTTTTCTTTGCAAGAATGATTAGATTGATTAAGCAGGAAATGAAGAAATTATTCTTGTGTAATGCTGGTAATATTTGTTATTTACTAAGCACTGCCAAAAGAAAGCTAGAGGAGATTTGATCTGAATTACATGTTAATTCCACCTGTTCACATCTACAAGATTTGGAGAAAAAAGCCATTAGGGATCTTACTAAGGCTGTTTGCTATGATTTCTCATTAATGAAGTAGAGATCTCACATTAGATGTCTCAAAGACGGGGTTAGAAACTCTCCTTACTTACACAAAGTTGTAATTACTAGGAAATGTAAAAACATAATTATTTGTCTAAAGTATGATGAATAGAGATTAAAAAGTCAACAACTTCTTTTGGATAGAGTCATAGACTTCTTCTCTAATTTGATGAATGCTCCTACTATCACTTTCTCTTTAATCCCCTTTCTAATGGAAATCATTAACAATGTCTTAAGTTCTAAGTAAGTGGAAAGTCTTAATAGACGTATCACTACTTTGGAAATTGAGAACTCTTTAAAATCCCTAAATCCTCACAAGGCTCTTACATTTGATGGTTTAAGTGGAAACTTTTTTGTTAAGACTTAGTCTGCCACAAAAACTATTGTTATTGATGTAATTTTTGAGTTTTTCAGGAAGGGATTACTTCTTTCTGAGCTCAACAGAACTGTCATTAATCTTATTCTGAAAGGTAAGGAGCATAAGACCTTTTTGGACTTTAGACCAAGTGTTTGTTGCAACACCATTTATAAAGTTATTTCAAAGATTCTTGTTGATAAATTGAGAGAAGTGATCCCCAAATATATTAATCAATCTCAGAGAGCTTATATCCCAGGAAGAGTTATAGGTGACAACATAATGTTACTACAAGAGTTAATTAGAAATTATTCCAAGAAGAAGAGTAGGAAGAACTGCATCCTAAAAAATGATTTACCTATTTATTTGCACTTGCTATGAAAGTCTTCAATAAAATTCTTAAAATAGTTATTGATAGCACCAAATTGAATCTCAATTAAACTAAAGAATGAAATAAATTAAAACAAAATGACTTAAAATTCTATCTCGAGATTCATTTGATCCAAATACTAATAAGTGTGAATTGCATAATGTTTTAGGGCTTACTTTGATATGTATTTAAGTGTTAACTTAATCATTTAGTATATGTTAGGTTAGAATTTTGTTAGTTTGCTAATCAATTGTGTTTAAGTGTTTTTATGAGTTAGTTAACTCTTTGAGCTAAATTATTATGTCTTTGAGGTACCTTGATGTGTTTATTAGTGTTTCAAGGTCAACATCGAAGAATGGAGAAAGTTTGTAGACACTTGAGCTAAATCAACGACCCACGATTACAACAGGCCATGATCATGACAAAAGCACTAGAGTCAACCTACGATTGTGGCCCATATGCCATAACCATGACAGAAGCCCAAGACACGACCCACGATCATGGTCTGATTTCCGCGATCATGATGGAAAGCTTAGATGTGGCCCACGATCGTGGCTTGTAGGGCCATGATTGTGGCCTGCATCAGGCAAATGAACAAACACTCAGAAAAGTCAAGTTTTAAAGGAATTTTGGACCTTTCGGACCTCAGAAAAACCCTAGGGCTACTTAGAACACAAAAGTATATAAAGAATAAGACAAAGAGGATGAGAGAGCTTTTACATCAGCCACCATTAAGAAACCCTAGAAAGAAGTCATCGAGAGATTGAGAAAAAGAAGAAGGAAAAGAGATAAGGAGAAAAAGCCGACGCGAAGTACTTCCTGGAACAGAAGGTTTCCTGACATTGCTGCCTTTATCATCCATTCAGATCTTATTTTTGGTGTATTTTCAATTTTATTAATGTATAGAATTGGAATAACCATTCATGATAGGATTGTGTGAATGTTGAGGATGTCTAAACTCACCTTCGTGTTATTTTTATCTTTGATTTAATAAAAATCTTATTGTTTTATGTTATTTGGATTCATTGTGATTGATTTTGAGATTCCATAATTCAGTAATAAACTGAGAGGGTAAATCGAATGAAAATAATTAAATTGGGCTAATGAGAGTTAGGTGATTTAAGAACGAGAAATTAATCAAATCCGTAATTGTGTGAAGAGAGATCTCACATAAGTTCCTAGTAGTCTATTGGAAAACTTCAGATCTACTTAGGGTTTTGGATAGATTGTTAATTAAGAGATTTCAATTTTCCATAATCTGATTAGGGTTTACAATTTAGGATTAATAGTTATAACTCGAGAGAGAGTAATCAACCCTATGATCGTCTAGGACCAATAATCAATTAGGTTAGGGTTAAAGATAGGTAAAATTTTCTCTTTCTCTCAATTGGTAGTTCTTTAGGTGGATTCTTAAATGTGTGCATTGTAATTGCCAATTTGTTCATATTTCGTGATTGATTCTTGAATTGAATTACTTGATTGAATTGCATTTCTATTTTAATTTTGTTACATTTTAAATATTGCGCATTGTTTTGTCCTTAGATTTTAAGATTAGATTAACCTTTCTAATAGGATCGACACCTTAGGTACTACACGAATGACTCGTATGCTTGTAGATTATTGAGGTTAAATATTAAAACTTACACATATCGGAAAATCGTGAGCAAGTACCAACAAATGTTTAATTACTAATCATAGAAGAGATAAAATCAAAACTGAAGCAAAACAAAAAATCAAAAGAAACATGATGATATTCTTTTTAATCTTTATGAAATCCACTTTAGATGGATGATAATCCACTCCAACTATATTTCCGTTCTTGTACTTTGTTCTTTCTATCATCTTAGGTCATCAATTTGTGTTTCCTGATCCTTCCATGAGCCTCTCAATAGCCACTCTTTCTCCTAGTTTTGCCCTTTTATAGCTCAAAAATTAGGGTTTCTAGAGTAGGTACAGTCATACACACAGCCATATGAATGACCATACCCCTTAATCTCACTTCAATTCTTAAAAAAATCATACAAAAACACGATTTTGAAAGCCTACATAGTTTAAAACACAATCGTGTTCACCTTTCTCCCTTCAATTTTTTGCCTTAATTATTTCTTTTTTTTTCTCATTTCAAACCATGAAGGCAATTAAAACCAAAAAGCATAATATAAATGAATTAAGTACCAAATATAATAAAAATCCTGAATAAACAACCAAAATATACAAAAAAATATGGTCTATTAAGTATTTATCAAACTCCTTTACACTTAAGGATTTGTTTGTCCTCAAGTAAATCAGTTTCATTACTCTTAACTTAATAAGAGACAACTTCTAGAAAGCATTAAACAAATCGAAGATATCTATCAAGAATCTCTATTATTCATTTAATTGAAAAGTTTATTGAACTGTTACGTACTTAGTTAATTGCATCAAATTATAAATCAATCCAGCTTTATAATTCTTTAAATTTGAACTTAATTGATCATATTCTACTTAATTTATAAAGTGAACATACAGAAGAAAAATGCTAAAACCTTAAATAGTTTCATACCCCTAACTAAAAATAAGTACTAAAGTTAAACAATATAAGAAATTTATCGACTTGTTTAATAAGTTACCTAGTCTTTTGGCATGAGAGTAAATACCTTGTCGTGAATACTCTCAATTACTCAACTTAGTCATTATCTTAAATTGCCACTAGCAACACTCTTAACTTTGACCTTTTTATTGGTATAGAGCCAATTGAGTAAAATTATTTATGCTCATTTATTCTTATACTGTTATTTTTATTTTTTTTGTCATTTCTCTTTTTATATATGTGGAATAATAAAAATGCTAAAAAAGAATTCATTTTAACCTATTAAAATTAACGAACTAAATTGAAATCAACTTAATTATCAAAACTTATAACTATTTGCCTACATAAATCAAACCATAACCATAACCATAACCAAACTTATATTGAATCATCTATATTAACATCCTCTTTAAATTTGTTTTTAATTATTCATTATTAAATTAATTACAACAAAACTGATAAACTTAACTGCTATGTGTCTCTTCCACACTTAGTTGCACATTGTCCTTTATGTATAAAACATGTAAGAATAATTAATAAAATATGAAAAATAAAAGAGGATTGCAAATAACCGATACTATCCTAATAGAAAAAGATTTATAGCCTTATCCAATGTCATGAACATCCATCTAATGTTGGTGAAATCTTCTTTACTCTAATGCAAAGGAAGATGTTACCTTCATAATTGGTAGAACTCCATTAAATTTTAGGTATAAAATTAGGTCCATCAAACTAAAACTATAAAAATAACTAAATTACAAATGAAAATCCTATAACATACTAAATCAAAATTATAAAAAAAACTAATTCTTAAATTACTGCTTAACCAGCACTTCTTTATGATTCTTGTAGCTGGACTTCTCAGCAAGTCCTTTTTCAACTTGGATCTATAATCATTGATTTGCTTTCACCCATTTTCCCTATAAATAGGTTCCATGCTACGAGATAAAAAGAATAGAAAGTATCAAATTAATAAAACCAAGTGCATCTAGTGATGTTCATTTTATTAACAAACTATCAATATAATAAGGAATAACAAAACCCCTTTGATCTTTGATTTAATTTGACAGTTTTGTTTAGGAAGTAGAAGCCCTCTATATTTAAAATGATTGTTTATCATTCCTTAATAGTTTCTTTATTTCACTCCTCTTTTTCTTTCCTTTTCTAATCTTCCTTCTCTTATTAAAGAATAAATTCCCATTTTTCTTCAACCTTTGGCTCCTATTTATTCCATAATGTTATCGTATTCATATGTTCCATCAAATTCGACTTGATGTATTTAGATAAAACACTTAGTCTTTTGGTTTTATAAAGGCAACCTCAATTGATGTAATGAATTTCATAAGGATGTCCTTAAGACGTTGATAATCCTCTTACTATTGTTGTTTTAAAATTCTTATTGAAGTGTGATCATTCCATGAAAAGTTATAATAACTACTTCACTTTAGATTATAAGTATTCTTATATGAGGTATCTTGAGGCCAGTTCTCTATGTAAATTGGATGCTCTTATATATAGTTTTGTGTTTGATATTGATGACTAGGATAATAACCCCACAAATATCGTAACACGTCATAAATATTGGTTGAACTTTTGAGCACATATCACCATGTCTCTTGTTCTAAGCTATATAATCTCCTTAAGAATATTGTCCTTTTCATCCTTATATTATTTTTTATGACTATGATGATGAATACCCAAATATTACAAATAAATTATAAACATAAGACTAAGAAAGAGATCTATAAAGAAAAATAAATAAATATAAAAATAAATGAAATGAAACTATCTAAAAAGAAAAGGAAAATTACTAGATTAATAGAAAAAGGTTTTCCTGATATTATGGTCCTCGACAATGGTGACATAACTTAATGATATGATTAAGTTTTAATCATAAATGCACGATGTAGCTGTAGCTAGCACTGGTGAGTATGGATCGATCCTACGAGGACTAGAATTACTAGTACTTACTGTCTTTCTATTATATAGTCTAACAAATTATGGTGCTTATAATTAATCATATTCAAAACTAAAACAATAAATTGATTAACACAATTGATTAGCTTGGGCGAAGATTAAACTCATTTTAAAAAATTAAAGAAGATAGTGGCACCAAGACTTTAAATCCCCTTAGACTTTTCATGTAATTATAATTTCATTACTCAATTTAGCCTATATTTGTTGGACCACAAAAATTCTTTAACTATGCTAATATCTTTCTCAAGACTTTTAACGTATAATCCTTGGTTTATTAATTGAAATATTTTTCCACTTAAAACCCTTAGATTGCTTTAATTGATTTGTGAATTCCTTTATTAGGTTTAACCCTAATTCGGAAGATTTATATCGATCTATCTCTAGGTTTGCATGTAACTCCTTTTAATTATGTTATATCTATTCAAACATTATATTTATCAATCTCAATGACAAGAAATTATACTTGAATCAACATGTTAGCGATATTAATTAAAGAATAATTAAGAACACATAATTGAATCCCAATGAAATAAAGAATAAATTAAATTAAAAAAATCACTACAAGGTCTATCATGGGGTTCATCTAATTGAAGTAGTAATAAAGGTTAGTTCCTAATCATAGAAGACATAACATCAAAATGATATTAAAATAAAAAATTAAAAGAAACATGATGAAATCCCTTTTAATTTTCATGAAATCCACTTTAAATTAATGGTAGTCCACTCCAAATATGTTTCCTTTCTTGTTCTTCATTCTTTCTAGGCCATGAATTTGTTTTTTAGATCCTCCTTTAAGCCTCTCTCTTTCTCTTTTAGTTTTGTCCTTTTATATCTAAAGAATTAGGATTTTTGGAGTGGACACGGTTACTAGTTTTGTCCTTTTATATTTCAAAAATTAGGATTTTTAAAGTGGACACGGTTACCTACATGGTTGTGTATATGACCATATCCCTTAATCTTTAATTATTTGAAAATCACACAAAAATACAGTTTCAAAAAGCTATATAGTCTAGGACATGATCGTGTCCATCTCCATATGGCCATGTACCTCAAAGCCAATTTTAATCCTTCGATTTTTGCCTCAATTAAATTTCTGCTCCTTTTGACCCATAAAAGCAATTAAGACTTAAAAACATAATATGAATGCATTAAGTACCAAGTATAATAAAAAAAATCTCAAATAAATAAACAATATGCACTAGATATGAGATTAGAAATATGGTCTATAAAGTATTTATCATTGGTATACATCACTTTCTCCAAAGTTTTTAAAATTAAAGCCTCTAAATGTAATTTTAGATTTACACATATTTGTTAGATCTTCTCTTGGTTATTAAAGTACCTAAAATGGGTACTGTTAAAGAATTTCAACACTAGTAATTGTTTTTTTTAATGGTATACGAATTTATAAGGATGAAAATGAACCAAGCCAAGCCAAACTTTATTATGTTTAAGCTTGGTTCCTTAAAGATTTCTCAAACTTGGTTCACTATTATTATTTGTATCAATGAATTTTTTCCATCATCTGATCAACTAAAGATTAAATGGGGAGTTATTACCTTTGAGATATTTGATGCACTAAAATCCTGTCTTTGTGAAATGGTTAGTGCCATTTGAATGTCAACTAGTTTTTTAAAGTAGTGTTAAAAATCTCAATTATATAACTTTAATTAAGGAAAGTAATAAGTTGTACTTGAACAATTGGAAAGTTAGAAACATTTTATCTTAAGCTCTAGTAGCATTATATATCAGGGAGTTTGGTGGTGTTTGGTGTATGACTTAAATGTAATCCTGAATGGGGCTACATTTAGTTTATATGAGGTGACAACATATTTTTCTGTATCCAATGGCTTAATGTGTGCTAATTTTGTGGAGTTCTTAATGAAATTAAGTCATCAAATCAGATGAAATGGTTTTTACTCTCCGTTTCTGCCCAAAGCTTATTCTTATAAGGTTATGAAAAAGCTCAAGAGGAACTTTCAATGTTTGGCACCATATTCAATTTTTTTTGTAATTTTTGCTTGCTTAGTTAACATTCACATATTATTGACGCAAAGTGTTGATAATAGTTTTTTTTTATGTTGGCCAAAGTTCGTATAATTTGTAGTTGTACACATATTGAAGCAATTAGATGTCCCTTTGTTACAAAATATGAGAAGATCTATATAAGGAAATATGATTGCTTATAAAATTTTCTCATTTATTTATATCTAACTTATTTCTATATACATGTTGACTGAAAGTTTTTTTGCATTATGTTGAATATCTTGTAAACTTTTCTTATATTTCATATCTATTCGTTTATGCCTCCTAATTCTTTGTTTCAATTCTTTATGCTATACATCATTTATTATGTCGATATACCTCACATGGCTTTACATGCCCATATACATACTATTATAAGCGATATTTGTTATAGGATTGTCTAAATCATTTTATGTGATAATGTGTATGTTTATTATACGTAATTGGATGTTTAGCCTAGGTTTTGAGTTATTTTCATATAACTTGCCTGTGTATGTGATTGTATAAGATAAATTACATGTTAGGTTATAAATAAAGGTTTTTAAGCTTGGGTTTGCATGCTTTTCATGTATTTTGATGTATACAAATTTTGAATAGTTGTATGTCAATCTTTGTGTAGGATTTGGACCTTATTTGTGTTGATTATCAACTTACTTAATGTGGACTAGTTATAGGTATCAAAGGAGAAACAAAAGAAGAAAATAAGGTTGGAAAACAATAAGTTACAATGCTTGAATTTTCCAGCTTTCTAACTAGCAATTCCAACTTGCTTTACTTGCATCCTAGGTTAGTTTAAGCATCTAAACGGGTATATAAACCCTATTTTAATCCCTAGAAAAGAGGAAGGGTCATTCAACATACAAAAGGAGGAAGATAGACACATTTTTGGGTGGATTTAAAGGAGAATCAAGTGATTTTAAAAGATCTCAAAGTTGTTACACCAAGTTCCAACTTTGTTCTTCAACTTAAAAACCTTCTATTCTCTCTTCTCTCATTTGTTTTTGTTTAGTCATTGCATGAAGAAGATGTATGGACTTGTTGTCAGGGTGTTGATGATGGTTTTAATGGATTATTAAGTAGATTTTAGGTTTGTTCTTACCGTAATATGTGAGAACTCATTTCGGTTTAATATATGGTTTGCTTTAATGCTTATAATCTGTGGACTTTATATGCCTTGCTTACATTAAGAAATGGGGTTAGGAAATCAGTTTGGATGTACCATGAGAGTGGGCATCCTTGAGAACACTTAACAAATCAAGCTAACATGACATTTAGAGAGATATTTTGGATGGTTTGATGGTTGTCCAATAAGTTACTTCATATCCACTTAACGGTTAAGTAAAGTGTGTAGGATGAGAAATCACATACCAAACTTTAATCTTTATTTAAAGCTTAAGGGATTCAAGTATTAAGAAAGAAAGGGTCAATAAGTTAGAATTCCTAGGACTAAACATGATTACATTACAAAAGTGAGGGATTACATGGTACGAAGAGAATTACCCTAACTGTTATAATTTAATTCTCTAAACCAAAATTGTGTTCTTATTTTGTGACATTTTGAAGTGTGTTTTCAAGCCTTTAAATTGTGAATTCTTGCAATTTCAATCTCTCATTATTTGGTTTACTGAAACAAAAGCCAATTTGAATTATAAGGTGACTAAACAATCCTTAAGGGATTGATAACTTGCAATACTATTTTATATGAGTAGTATATTTGTGGTATAGCAATTTCAATTAATTTTAAAACTTTAAGCTAAACACAAGGTAACTATCATTCGATATACCTTACATGGCTTTGCATGCCCATATGCATGCTTTTCTACTAAATAATTAGCTTTTATGCTAATTAGGGTGCACCACTTTGAATGCATTATTCACAATATGGAAAGTGCAAGTTTGGGCTAGGCTCGTGTTGATCAAGCCTTGAGCTTTTCTTTTTAAATCAAGCATTGAGTTTGGTTTAAAATCAGACTGCTCTGACTTGACCCCGCTTCCTCTTAAAAAAATCCTTTAGCAATTCCTATACAACATTCCACACCTTTCTTTTGAATAACCATAAGAGAATCTAGAATTCCCTTAGGAAAATTTATTTCCACATCTCCAACAATTTTTGGAGCTTTGTTGTGTTTATTTATGCTCCAAATCTTTTCTAAAATTGGGAAAATATAAATCATACACCCTTCATTTCTCTATGGGCTTTGAATCCATGTCGTATGAATTTTCTGGTTCTATTTAATTATAGGAACAAGCTTCCAATTTGTCAAGAAGGAAATTTGAAACTTTTCTTACTCCCTACTTTTTGTCTATGGTTTTATTCTGAAGGAAGAGAAAAAGAATTTATAGAGAATCAGATGATGCTTACCTTATATGTGATTAGGTACATAGTTATGGTTGTTCCAATGAAATGCTTGACATTGTTATTAATGGAATTGTTATGAAATGCAATTATATATGAAGAATTGTTATTCTTTTTAACTTTTTATCGATTCCTTTAAACTTTGTTTTATGATTAAAATGCTCCCTCCATGCTCTTCAATTTTATTTTACCCTCTAGTTGTTAAGAAGGATGGATACATACAATATTATATGAGATATGAGATGGAAAATTGATTGTGGGGAAGTGTTTAACAAAAAATTGCCACTACAACAAACTAGGCGATAGTCTACAAAAAGAAGGCAATTCATCCAAAAAGTCACTCAATATATTGGTGACATTAAAAAATCATTATTCAAAATGTCACTAATTCCTCATTGTAGAACAATTTAGGCAACATTTTCTTGAATCTTAGACAAAGTAAAATTATTAGCCATAAATTATTTTTATACCAAAAACACCATAAATGCATAGCTAATAAATGTAAGCATAATCAACGATGGGCAAATAAAATGTAGCCATTCCATTTTTATAATGTTTTCTAAAAATAGTAGATAAATATTTACAATTTTATAGATAATATCAAGGCTATTAGGATTGAATTCTAACTCATCCTCTTTGTTTGAGCAATAGCATAGAACATGTTTGTAAATTTGATAGAATGTCTTTAAGGAAAATTAAAATTAGTATAACTCTTCAAATGTCATTACGCAACAAATTAAAGTTCTTACACCTTTGCTAATTGTCAAATGTATTATAAGGTTCAGTATTTCTACATAGTTATTACAGTAAAGAGAAAAGAAAATTGTGACTTAAGTTTATTGCAACATGTAATCACTTGTTCATTCTTATGTCTTGCCTTACCAATCCACAATTTTCCATTAGAATCCCTTAAGGAAAGGCAATCAAAGAAACTAAAAAAAGATGATTGTAGAAACTCAAAAAAACTTGAAATACACAAGTAGACTATTTACTAGAAGTTTAATTCCTGCTGGTTATTTCAGTATTGCACATATTAGGATCATAATAAGCTTTGAAACCAAAATAAAATCAATTAAAAAAATAACACTTTTAGGGGATCACTAGTGCACTTATGCTTAATCATCACATTGACTAAGAACACTCGAAGTAAATTTCAATAATCACTAGAAAACCTAAACTACACAGGACTCTTAACTAGCTAAAAGTCAAATAATTAATCCCAAAAATTTTTATAAGACGAAAGAATCAACCAAGTGATTGCTTTTATAAGCTGAATATTGAAGAAAAAAAATCAATTAATACCCATAGACAACGTCATTTCTTTAACACATTTCGTTCGTAGGATTTTAAACTCACTAATAAAATATAAAGCAAGCAAAACCTAAATAACAAGTCCTGTAAGTTTATCAAAACTAATAAAATCCATAATCATAAAAACAACAACCCTATAAGTGAAAAAAGCAAGCCTATTTGATTGTTTTACCTTAATATGTAGAGTGTGATAGATGGATACTTAACTAGATTTTACCACCTATATTTGATATATTTTCTTGATATTTTATACTTTTACCATATATTTGGCACTTAATTCACTCGCTAAGTGTGTATACAAATGATAATTGCTTTAATGGATTTAAAGGAGAAGAACTTGGGCTAAAACATAACGCAAAACAAAGAATCAACAAATATAAAGGAATGCATGACCATGTAAATGCCCATGCACTTTCTTGATATCCAGAGAATTTTGATTGTGCACAGTCTGATGCATGCATGACTTGCATCAGATTGTGCATCTCCCTAAAACCCTAAATTTCATTATAAAGAGACATTTTAAGAGGTGAATAAGAAGGCAGTCGGCAGGGAATCCTAGAGGAGAAGAAGGGAGGGGATTTCAAACATAGAACTCATTCTCTAGGTGTAAT
>JAOSBN010149385.1:0-24256 GCA_027563595.1 Erythroxylum suave | reverse complement strand
ATGTGTTGTGTTATGGATGTTCATTGTGTGGTGTATGGTTCATTAGCACCGACTATAGATATATTAGCCACTGAGCTATTCGGCTCACCCCCAAAATTTTCTACTTCTCAGGTGAAGAACCAGCAGATCAATAGTGAGCCTTGCAAAGTTTTGGCATATTTCCAAGAATTTCATATTTTTGTAACTAAGTTAGTGTGAATCATTTTCTTGGTGATCTTAGAAGCATATCAGCATAAACATTGATATATCTATTTTCTAATCATGAAACTGTTATGGCATTGTGAAATGTAGCATGAAAATGTGTATTAATTATGTTGTTGCAAGTTGACAGTGGAAATGGACAATGAAAGTTGATAGTAAATGTAGAAATGTTTCGGATATATGTGTGTATAATCATATATGCAGAATTTTTCTTCTTATGTTAAATTGGATGTGTGTTGAATGTTGGGAAATTTTTGGATGGACTTGTTTGTGGCAAATTGTGTATCAAAGGAGTTCGATATGTAAGAAATTAATTGTTGGTTTGGGTAGAAGTTGGTATGGGAATTGTTGTGGATAGATGAGTGAAAACAGAAAATATGATAAAGATGTGATTTGAAACTTTAAGAAGTAAACTGCATTGATCTAGGCAGAATTTGGCTAAGTGATCTACATAAAAGTTGTAGATCCTTTTAGCTTTCTAATGCTATAAAGATTGAAATTTTTGGACTTTAGATACAGAAGTTATATCCCTTATAAGATAGTAGTATGGGTGTTCAATTTTGCATAATTGGTTTATAATTTTTCATTGAATGGTAACCTTTACTTAAATGATTAAACTACATCGTTATAGACTAAATTAGACAAAATTGTCTTCATAAAAGTTGTAGGTCTTGATCTTAGCTTTCCAATGGTATATAGTTTATAATTTTTGGATTTCTGGATTGAAAGAGATGTTGCTTAGAAGTAAGGATGTCTGATTGGAAAAAGTTGTGATCTTGAGATGGTGCAATCGCGACAGTGTGGATTTCCACCATTCGCGATCGCGACCAACACGCGATCACGACGCTGGCAGAAAAATTGCGATCGCGATAGAGCACGATCGTGACGAACACCAAGTTCATCAAATCGCGACCGCGATAACCCCCGTGTTCATCCCTCCTCTGCTTCCCTCCCATGCCCGTAAGATGTTTTTTATTTTTTTTTTAAACACCCAAATCTTTTATCATTTGTTCATTTTGCTAATGGAAAATTTTGAATTAAATTGTTGAGTATTATTTTTATTTTTCCTATGAATTTTGTTTAGTTAATGCAATTATCATCTATTTCTTTTATTTGATATTATCCATTAATTATTTTATTAATAGTTGATTGTTTTTATTAAATCATTTTGTTTTTGAGTAAGTTAATTATATGTCTAAAGTCATTCTATGATCCCACCACCAATTTTTCCGTGTATAGATTTTAATTAAATTTAATGTTATAATTTATTTATTGTAATGTTCCCAACTATAATTATTGTTATTATTATTACAAATAAATTTCCAATGGTGACACGTAGTCGCCATAAAATCCGTACGAGGACCGGGGCCAATATGGATGCCTTAGTCGCCCAAACCAGTCTTCACACAAAGTCGACAAAGAACCTAATCTCAAAGGTCAGACTCAAAAACTCCACATTTAAGCTCACATGCATTAAACCTCGATACCTAACACAACATCCACTAAATTTTCACAATCCTTAAGCTCTAACTCGCTACATCGCACATAGGTGAAGCAACTTTAATGATGGCAATGGAGAGTCAAGATTGGAAGAGAAACAAGGAGAGAAACTTTTGAGGCAAAATATCGACTGAGTGCAATATTCTGACCATATACTTAGAGAGAGAGTACAGATAAAAACAGAGAGAAGATAGAGAAGAGAGAAGATAGAGAGGAGAGACCAAATATTACCTTGTACTATAGCATTGTTTGTGTGGCCACTCACAACATAAAAGCTAAACGCTAACAGTAATAGATAAATAAAATTTTAATAATAATGATATATAACCATCAATAATTAGTCAAATAGTTGGTCACATAATTAGACTTTACTTTTTTAAAGTATCAATTTTGTGCATGTTATAAAGGGAAAATATTATACTTGGAATAAATAGTTTTAATAAAATGAAGATGTAAATTTTAAATTTTTATAATATTTAAAATATTAGTATTTATTAATCAAACTTCAAAACAAATCATGGGTATATTTTCTATTTCAATTAAATTTTTTATTTTGACTTACTCTTTTAATTTACTTCTTATTTATTATACATAAGTTTTATAATGTTTTAACACCGAATAAACCTTTAAATCTTAAACGTTTTCTTTGACTGGTTTGATGCCTAGCCTGATTTTTAAAACATTGTAAAAAAATAGCCTAAACTACAAAACCAAAATTTAGGGTTTGGGTCGAGACTGATCTCTGGTTCAATTGTTCTCTTCTTTGTGGTCTTCTCTATAAAGACTATAGCACTCGTCTGTGTTTACTTCTATTGATGAAATTGGTGCGTCCCCATTTATGCATAAGCTGAGAAATCCATAATAGAGCCTTAATTGAATTTTTAGATGAAGTTGAGAATGCATTGGCATCAATGTCCTCAGGATACAAACTAAAATTGCATCTATTTGGCCCTGAAAACCATATCATGATTTTTAATTAGCAGTTTTAAAATTTTGACACTAAATAATTGCAATAACGAAGACAAGAATGGATTTACGTGAAGATGGCTTGAATACACTAGATAAAGATTTCCGTGAAGATGACTTGCATACACTAGATAATTTTAATCAATAGAACCTGAGATTATAGTTCTCACAGCATCATCGCTCTCAGCTGACCATTCTTTTTGACTTTCATTCGTATTCAAGTCTAAAATTATTGGAGTTTCCACTATGCTACAGATACTTAGTATAGTATTCTTTGGTTGAATTTGGCAATCAATTTTTGGATTTTTGGAAATATTCTTGCAAATAATCTCTCTATAGCCCGGGAGTTTAGATATGACTTGAATTTAAGAAACTCTCGAGATTGACAGGTTCATTCAAATGAAGATATCCATGTCCCAAAATAATGTTGCTCGAGTCTTGTCATCATATGAACTATAGAAGAAAATAAGTACAAGCAGGAGCTACAAGGAATTTTAAATGGTTAAAGAAGTTAGATTAAGGAAGTTAAAGAAGTTGTGACAGAGAAGACCATTATCTGCGAGTTATGATAACCTAGCAACACCTCGAGAATGATTTTGTTGTATCTGAATTCATAATATAAAAGAAGCTTCATCAAGATCTTTCATCTCAAAATTTTTCGATAGAAAATTCTTGATTTCCTATAATAAACTTATATCATTATTGGCAAGCAATATGTCATCAACTTATAAAACTAAAAAAATATACTTACTCTTATAGATAGAACGTCTGGATATACAATTATCAACCAAATTCATCTTAAAACTAAAAGAGATGATAACTTGATAAAACTTACAATACCATTGACGAGAAGTTTGCTTAAGTCTATAGATAGATTTCTTTAAGTTGTAAACCATTTACTTTGAAACATAGTTTTTAGGTTGCTCCATATGATTTGTTTTTTTAATATCACTATTAAGGAAAGTTGTCTTCACATTTATTTAATGTAATTCAAGGTTAAAGTGTGCCACAAATGACATTATGATCCTAAATCTTTCAAAGAAACTAGTGAGAAAGTTTCTTCATAACTAATTCCTTCCTTTTAAGTAAAACTTTTTGTCACAAGATGATCTTTATATCTTTTCGCATTGCCTTTTGAATTCATTTATGCCTTAAGTATCTATTTGCAACCAATGAGTTTTACACCTTCAAGCAATAGGACAATATTCCAAACATCTTTTTCCCTTATAGACTTAATTTTCTTATTCATGGCATCAATCTACTTTTAAGAATTAGAACTCTCAATGGCTTTTTGGAAGTTGATTAGATTATCTTCCACTATGCCAATGTCCATATCATATTCTTGGAGAAAGAAAATATAATCATCCAAAATTGCACTCCTCCTCTCTCTACTGGATCTTTTCTTCTTAATTTTGGTGAGTCTATCCTTCAAGAATATTCAATTAATCTTGATCAGGGAGATTTTCAATGTTGTCTTGTTGCTTTAAAGTTGCTTCATGAATAATGTCAGAAATATTAACTTGATCATGGTTAATAATAACTATTAGAACAAATTAATCTTCAAATACAAAGTCTTTACCCTTATCTCCCCTTTCAAACTTAATATCCTCAAGGAATTTTACATTTTCCATCTTAAAAATAGACTTGACTGAAAGATCATAAAATTTGTATCTTTGTTAACATTTAAAGTGCCCAAAACATTGCCTATTTATTCTTGCTCGACTCTAGTCCTTTCATTTGGCTTATAAGGTCTTGCCTCAGTTGTGCAAACCAAATGTGAAAATCTCCATACTAGGCTTTCTACCGATTTATAACTTATAAGGAGTTTTAGTCATCGCCTTAATTGGAACTCTATTGAGAATGTAAGTTGTGGTCTTTAATTCCTCTCCCTATAGCTAATATGGTAAGATAGTGTGAATAAACATACTATTTACCATTTCTTTCAATGTTTTGTTTCATCTGTTAACAACATCATTTATGCTAGGGTTCCCCAACATTGTATACTGCAAGATGATATTGCATCCTTTGAGGAAATTGGCAAATGGTTTTGGACATTGTTCACCTAAATCATCATATCTACCGTAATATTCTCCATCATATTCATTTCTAACACTTTTAATCCTTTTTGCAAGTTGATTCTCAACCTTAGCTTTGAAAACTTTGCATATGTCTAGTGCTTGTAACTTATCATGAATGAGATAAAAGTACCCATAATCTGAGTAATTGTCTGTAAAAGTAATAAAATATTTTTGACCATTAATCCAAGAAGATGTAGGAAATGGCCCGTAAGTATTTGTCTTAATTAGTTATAAGACATTTAAAGATGTTTTAGCACTTAATCTTCTTATGTTTGTCTACTTCTCCTTAATACACTCAATACGAAATTCAAAGTTTGATAGATCAACATTTTGATAAAGAATCGATAAGCTTTAAATCATGAAAAAGACTAAATTATACATTTACAAAAGAATAATAGTAACCAACATTGCCCAATACAGAAATAGTAACCAAATTTCGTCTTGAAAACAATAAAATATAAATCTCTTTCAAATTCAAATAATATTTAGTCTTAATGATAACTTAAAAGTCAATATTACCTCAAATTCAACAGTCATTCTGTCACCTTCATGGATTTATCTTTCACCATCATTTGATTTTTAGTAGCTCAGGCAACTTACACAGACACACTTATATGAGTAGTACCACTATAATCTTACCAACAAGGTGTCTAGACACTAAAATCAAATTAACCTCAAAATAAACTAAAGAAAGAAGTGTATACGCCTTTGCATGCCAATTCTTTAACCTTATCTCCCCTTTCAAACTCAATATCCTCAAGGAATTTGACATTTTCCAACTCAAAAATAGACTTAACTGAAAGATCAAAAAATTTGTATCTCTGTTCACATTCAAAGTACCCAAAAAATTAGCTACTTATGTTATCAAGTCTAGTACTTTCATTTAGCTTATAAGGTCTTGCCTTAGTTGGATAAACTAAATATGAAAATCTCCACACTAGGCTTTCTACCTATTTATAATTTATAAGGAGTTTTAGGGATAGCCTTAATTGGAACTCTATTGAGAATGTAAGTTTGGTCTTTAATTCCTCTCCCTAGAGCAAATATGGTAAGATAGTGTGAATAACCATACTCTTTACCATTTCTTTCAATGTTTTGTTTCATCTCTTAACAACATCATTTATGCTAGGGTTCCCCAACATTGTATACTGCAAGATGACATTGCATTCTTTGAGGAAATTGGCAAATGGTTATGGACGTTGTTCACATAAATCGTTTCTCCATCACATTCATTTCTAACACTTTTAATCCTTCTTGCCAGTTGATTCTCAACCTTAGCTTTGAGCAGTGCCTGTGACTTCTCTTGAATTAGATAAAAGTACCCATAATGTGAGCAATTGTCTGTAAAAGTAATAAAATATTTTTGACCATTAATCCAAGAAGATGTAGGAAATGGCCCGTAAGTATTTGTATTAATTAGTTCTAAGACGTTTAAAGATCTTTTGGCACTTAATCTTCTTATGTTTGTCTACTTCTCCTTAATCAGTCAATACGAAATTCAAAGTTTGAGGGGGCGGTTGGTTAGCACGGGGATGGTAATAGGAATGAGAATGAATATAGTGAAGAATGGGAATAGATATTATCATTATAATTGTGATGGTTGGCTAAGAGGAAGGAATGATTACCATTACTATAGACAGTGGTTGGTTTGTAAAAAAATTGAGAAATAAAAAATTATTATATTTTTATTAGTTAATTTAATAATACTGTAATTAATTATATTGTAATTAATCAATTACAATATATTCATTAATTAAAATATTGTAATTAATTTTAATTAATTATATTGTATTTAATTAATTAATTACAATATTTTAATTAATTAATGACTTAGATTTTAATTAATTATATTGTATTTAATTAATTATTAATAATATATAATTAATTATATTTTAGTTAGTCATTTAATTACAATATTTTAATTAATGAATAATTATATTTTAATTAATTATAATGTAATTAATAATAATACTCATTTCCTTAGAACAATAATACCCATTCCTCTAGGTTAGGAGAGGAATAGGGTATTACCTAAAAATGGGTAATCAAAATAATGACTCTATAATCATAATCCCTTACCAAACTCAATCGTTCATTATTCATTCCCTTTTTTCATACCTACTAAACAAGCACACCCTCAAATAGATCAACAATTTGATAAAGAATTGATAAGCTTTGAATCATGAAAAAGACTGAATTATCCAGTTAAAATACAGAAATAGAAACCAAATTTCATCTTAAAAATGATAAAATATAAGTCTCTTTCAAATTCAAATAATATTCAGTCTTAAATGATAACTTAAAAGTCCAAATTACCTCAAATTCAACAACCATTTCGTCACCTCCATGGATGTATCTTTCACCATCACTAGATTTTCAGTAGCTCAGGCAACTTACATAGACACATTTATGTGACTAGTACCATTATAATCTTACCCACAAGGTGTTTAGATACTGAAATCAAATTAACCTAAAAATAAGCTAAAGAAAAAACAGTATCTGTCTTTGCATGCGAAGCATGATATTTGGTACACTCCTTTATTTTTCTTTTGTGAAAAGTTTTTCTATATAAGTAGTGAGCAAATTCTTTAGTTTGAAGTCTTTATTCCTTATGCTACTTCTTCTGTGATAGAGTATCATAACTTCTTTATCTTTCTTTTTGTTCTTATTATTGCCCTTAAAGTTAGATGCTAAATAAGAACTTTTAACCTTCTCTTACTTTATTCTCTCTTCTTCTTCCACATAAAGTGAAATGAGCTCATTAAAAGTCTATTTCTCCTTTTGACAGTTATTACTAATTTTAAATTAATTAAATTGTATGGAAAGAGATATCAAAACCAAATGCATAAGCAATTCTTCAGACAGTTCTAAATCAGTACCTTTAATTTTAAAGCAAAATGAGACATTTCTAGGATATACTACTTAATGCTTCCATTACCCTTATATCTTATAAAAAAACAAGACTTGCTAAAAGAGTACTTGCTTTTGCATTTTTTACGCATACAATTTGAGCTTTCCCAGTTCTCATAATCCCTCTTGTCATAAGAGAAACTTGCATTTGTAAGAGTAAGGGGTCACTCATTCTAAAGAGCAAAGTCTAGATCCATTTAATTGAAAATGATCATGATTTCCTGTTTTCAAACCTTAAAGTGTGTCATTTAGCATATGTATAAAGTTGATGTTGATTGATATTGTTGCAGCAAAAGTATTTACTTAATAGAGAATAAAAATAAAAAAATCAACAAACTCACAACTAAAATATGAATAAAGAATAATTAATAAATTCAAATAAGGGTATTATGGTAATCCTATGAAAAATACCTAACACAAAATTGATTGGAACCCAAAAGGGGATTACCTAGTCGATGACTTGGAGCATGATTACTTCATTATCCATTTCCAAATGAAAATTGATTATGAACACGTTTTGAAAGGAGGGCCTGGATTATCGGGGGCCATTACTTGACTATTCGTCAATGGAAGCCTAATTTTATGTCAAGTTTAGACAAAATTGAGCAGCTTATTGCTTGGATCAGCTCTCCCAACATTCCCGTGGAGTATTTTAACTTGATTTTGCTTAAGAAAATGGAGGAGAATTGGTCGCATCATCAAGATTGATCACATTACTGAAGGCAGCATTCGAGGATGGTTTGCTCGCGTATGTGTGGAATTAGATTTGTCTAATCCATTAAAACCAAAGTTGAAGGTTGAAAGGAAAGACGTCGTTATCGAATATGAAGGGTTATTGCTTATTTGCTTTGAGTGTGGCATTTTAGGTCATAAAAAAGGTGATTGCCCTTCACATAGGTCACCAAGTCCAATGATAGAGCCTTCAGTGTCTGTTGTGCCGGGAACCCAGGAGGAGTTGCAGAACCAAACTTACAGCCTTTGGATGTGGGTTCAAAGGCAAAAAAGAAAGCCAGGGCCTTCTGTGACCGCACACCTTGTGACCCAAGGCGGAAACATTACCAGTTGAGCCTCTCATATTGCACTTGATAATACGAAGAGCGCCAGGCCAGCCGATTTGGATCTTCCCAAATCCACTATCCTCAAGGGCATTAAGGAGTGACATAAGGGTAATGTAGCATATCCTTCAGTAGAGGAAAGAAGGTTGTTAGGGATGTGGCTTGTCAGGGTGATAAACCTACTCTCCATTTGGGTCCACGTCTCGACACCTTACTAAGTAACAGATTTGTTTTCAATGTCGGGGACTCTACAAGTATGACTCTGGTTGCTTCTAGCAAGAAAAAACCCCCTCCAAGGGAATGATTCAATTTGTGAGTAACACCCAAAAGAAGGGGCGTTTCTATATGGTGAGGTATCAATGGCAAAGAACATGTTAAGTAAGATCACTCTAGAAACTATAGCTAGGCCAGAATGCAAGCAGAGTTCCCCGCCGTCCAGCTCAGGAAAGGTGTTTAACAGTTGTGACTCTCGTCCAAACAACAATTCCACCAAACCTAGCCATAGGGATGACACAGGTAGAAATGCTACGGTATCTGTAAATCTGGAGGCTCATAAGAAAACACCTAATGTGCATACTTATGATGTGGTGACTGGACCAGAAGAAAAAGGTGACTCCATGCAAGTTGATGCTGGCAATAACTAGCCTGAACATAGTCCCACCATTAGATGAAGATAATTGTTTGGAATGGTCGAGGTTTGGGATATTCCCAACTTTACAAAACAATGAAAGAGCTCATTAAAGAGTATAAAGTTGATATCCTTTGCTTGCTTGAGATAAAAGCTGACTTACCAACAGTGAAAAAATGGCATAATTTTTGAAATTTTTTGATTGCTTTGCGGTTTCATCAAATGGTAGGGCAAATGGGATTGTGTTATTTTGGAATTCTATTTCTTATAACTTGGATATTGTTAGTTCTACTTCTTAATGTATCCATGCTAGATGTGAAATGAACTTGGTACAACAGATAATTTCCTTCGTGTATGTGCGGCCAAGCTGTCTATAGAAGGATCTTTTTTGGGCTAACCTGACTGTATTCTCTCAAACTATTTCTTCTCTATGGCATGTCCTTAGCGGCTTTAATGACTTTGCTGCTTTTGATGAACGATGGAGCATCCATAATGGAAATGTGGATGGTTTCAATAGAATTCTGAAGTTTAGAGAGCGATGGGAGGCTTGTGACTTATAAGATGTTGGTACGTTGGGGTGTTGTTTTACTTGGATTAAACATATCGGGGGTCGTATTGTTCTTCAAGAGAAACTAGACCGACTGCTTTGGGACGTAGCATCCCTCTCGTCAAATCCAAATGCCAAAGTTATGGTGCTTCCTTGCCTTTGTTCGGGATCACCCTCTTTTTATCAACTTCCTTGGTGTAAATTTTTCCCCAAAACACAGGCCCTATTGGCCTCCAAATGTTTTTTTAGTTAAGCATGATTTAAATAATTAGAAGGTTTTTATAAGTGAATTTTTAGGAGTTAAATTTTTATTATTAATTATTACTATTTATTTTGGGTGGATTACTTAAGGTTAGAAACACCAAGGCATTAAAGGAAGGGTAAGGTGGACTTTTCTCACCCATTAAGGGTAGAATGGGAAGAGGAAAAGGTTGTCTTGTAAATAAGAAGACCAAAATCGTGAATGAAGGAAGGAGAGAGAGAAAGAAGAAGAGAGGTTTCGGTGAAGATGAGAAAGAATAGAGTTTTGGACTAGGTTACATGTTTTCTTAGTCTTAAAGAGAGAGTTTGAGGTTATTCAAGAAGGGAAAAAGAAAGAGGAATGGAAGAGCTTTCCTTAGAGCCAAAAAGCTAATTAGTTGGCAAAGATTTAGGGTAAGTTGATTTTTAAAATCTTTTGGATTTTTGGAAGGGTTTTGGTTCATAAAGCTTAAGAAATGTATGGGTTTAAGAATTTTAGGATCAATTTTGGTGAATGTGCTTTGTGGGTTCTCAAATTTGAATTTCTGTTGAATGAGAACTGTTTATTTATTAAAGAAAATCAAGGAGGGGATCAAGAGAGGCCAAGGGATCAAGAGGAAAGACATCCTTAAGCAAAATCCCTAAGCAAATTTATAAGCAAGGATTTCAGGTGGGTGACACTTTTATAATAAGTAATAAGCCCTAATGTTTCTTCAAAATCAAGAAAGTTTTAAAATGTTTTCAGTTGTGTTATAAATGTGCCGTTAAGGCTACGTGAATGCTTTGATAATGTGCCATATGTTTGCATATGAATTGTGTTATTGGTTTGTGAAAGGATTGATGAAATTGACTTTTGAAAGTATATTGATTTTTGAAACGATATTATGATTATGAAATCAAGTTTTGGAAAAATGCCGTTGAGGCTATAAGTTTACAAGATGTGAAATGCATGATTATGTGAGTTTGTGGTGGTCCCCTAAGTTAAGTATTTTGTTTGATCGAGAGGAGATAGATTGTGAACAAATAAAAAAGAAGAGGAAACATAATCTAATTTTTTTTCTTTTACATACTATAAAAGATAGATTCTTTACTGAAAAAATAATAAACATAAAAAGCTATATTTTCAGACACTGAAACGGACAAGTATGGATCATGATCTCGTATACCTGCTAGTGGCATGGAGCTCCTTCATGGACTCCCATAAGTTCACGGCTACGTAAGACCATTAAGTGGAATTGCGATGGTACGTTCTGTTCACGGCTACATAGGAGCCTTATGGGAAATATGTAGTACGTTCTATTTTGAATCCACCCAAACCATTTCGATGTGCTTATGTGTTAGCAATTTTGATGCATACATGATTATAATTGCTCATGAACTGTTTGATAAATGAGAATTTTAAGAAATAAGTGTTTGGTGTTTTTCTATAAGAAATTATTATGGTTTCCAAATGTATAATGCCAATGAGTTTTGAAAATGGATTTGCTTGTTTTCTCGATTATAAAATTGTTACCCACGAGCTTTAAGCTCACCCCCATTCTCCTCCTCCCGTTTAGGTGATGAGCAAGAGATTGAGTGAGTCAAGTGTTAAGGCATCACTCCAGTTTGCATATTTTGTTTTGATTGTTTTGAAGCTAGATCATGTAAAACAATGCTTTAGTTACATTTTGAGCGATTCTAGTTTTTGTAAACTTTGTATATTGAATTATGATGCAAGGGGCTTCGAAATGCCCCCTAAAGCATTGTAAAATTCTTATTAATTTTAGAGATTAATGAAATATATGTATGTTTTTCTCATGATTTTTCCTTAAGGCTTTTACATGGCATTTTCAAGCATCTATAGGGATAAAAATTTATATCTTGAATTTAGGGGAAGATCCGAATTAATCTAGGCTGATTTGGATAAATTTTTCTTCTTGGAAGTGGTAGTTCATCCTCTTAGCTTTCCAACAGTATATAGCATGAAATTTTTTGGACCTTTGGATTGGAAGTTAGGACCCTTAAAAAGGAGAATGTGAAGGAAAACACAGATGCAAGGAAAAGACAGACGCAAGGAAAACACAGATGCAAGGAAAACACAGACGCGGGGACACATTCTGCTCTGGATTCTGAGGCACCTAGTGTGCAACATGAGGTGCCTCCACCGCCTCCTCCTATGCCTCAAACAAACCCTCTAGATCCACGGTTCTTTCACGCCTTTGCTTAGGCTTTCTCATATGCCATGGGCTAAGGGTCTCAAGTTCCGATGCAAGCTTCAGTAGAGAGGACTGGACAGTATGATAAGCTCCACAAGTATAGAGCTATAGATTTTAACGAAACTACAAATCCGGAAGAAGCCTGGTTGAAGAGGATTGAGGGGGTTCTGATTTAGATGAAGTGTTCGGATGAGGATAAGTTAGATTATGCAGTGAGCTTACTACAGGGGGATGCACTTCATTGGTTGGAATCAATGGCCCACAGTCAAGATATGCCTCCAGTATTGTCATGGAGGGACTTTTTGGAAGCTTTCAGGAGGAAATACTTCTCGAGGGTCTATATTCAAGAGAAGCTCAGGGAATTTCTAAATCTCACACAGAGGGATATGAGTGTGGGTGAGTATGAGCTGAAGTTCACACAGTTTTCTAGATATGCAGCCAACATTGTGGCAAATGAGGAAGATAAGTGCTGCAAGTTTGAGGGAGGTCTCCATTTGGGGATCAAGGAGAAGATGTTGAGAAGATGTTGATTCACAATTTTTGTGACTACCAGCAGTTGGTAGACGCTACACTCCAGGTTGAAAAACTGGAGAATATAAAGAATGAGGTAAGTGGGAAGAGGAAGAACTGGGAGCAATTCTCTAGAAAGGGTATGAGTGCTCGAATACCTGATAGGGGTGCGAAAAGCTCCCATATATAGAGTGAGGCAGGGAGTAGTGCCTCTACTAAGAACAAGCATGCAAGGGCAGTGTCAGTGCAAGCCTCAACAAGAGGAGGCAATAACAGGGTATAGAGGAGCAGGAACATGAACCCCCAATGTGAGCATTGTGGGAAATTGCATAGGGGAGAGTGCTTCAAGTTACTAGGAGCATGCTTTCGATATGGAGAGAAGGGACATATGATCAGGGACTATCCCCAAGTAACAAGGCAGGAGGGTCACGGTCACAAGCCCCAAGGAGAGCTGAATCAGTGGGAACCAGACCAATCACTGAGGTGGGAAGTTCTGGAGCTGCAAGGAAGGCTATTCCTTTAGGAAGGTCAAGGGGTTAGGCACAGGCAGGGGTGTTTGCCATGACAAGGGAGGAAGCTGCAGCCGCTCCTGAAGTTGTCACAGGTATGGCTCGGTTATTCAATTCTACAGTATGTGTTTTGATTGATTCTGGCTCCACGCATTCATTTGTTTCTACAAGTATGATGTTGCATGATGTGAATTCAGTGCCGTTGAATAGTCCTTTGCTTGTTAGTACATCTCTAGGGAGGAATGTGGCAATCAATGAAGTGTACAAGGGCTGTGAACTCTTCATTGATGGTGCTAGATTGGTAGTGGATTTACTATCTCTAGACCTCAAAGGCTTAGATGTTAGACTTAGAATGGATGCCATGGAAAAGTATCAGGCGAAATTAGATTGCGACCTTAAGGAAGTGGAATTTGATCTGGGTAATAGAGAGAAGGTGATTTTCAGGCGGGACAAGAGAGTACCATCAACAAGAATTATTTCTGCTTTGCTAGCTGACAGGATGATGAAAAAGGGATGTGATGCCTTCTTGGCCCATATTGTGGAGACTGATGTGAATGAAAGGAGGTTAGAGGATTTTCCGATTGTAAGGGAATTTTCTGATGTGTTCCTAGAGGACTTACTTAGTTTGCCACCGGTAAGGGAAATCGAGTTTGCCATCGACTTGATTCCCGGAACCACACCCATTTCCATATCACCATACAAGATGGCTCCAGCTGAGCTGAAGGAGCTTAAGGAACATTTGGAGGAACTGTTAGAGTAGGGGTATATAAGGCTAAGTTTGTCACTTTAGGGAGCGCCTGATCTATTTTTCAAGAAGAAGGATGGAACATGGCGGATGTGTATTGATTGCCAGAGACTTAACAAGGTGACCATTAAAAACAAGTATCCTCTGCCACAAATAGATGATCTGTTTGACCAGCTACAGGGAGCAAGGGTCTTTTCTAAGATTGATCTCAGGTCAGGCTATCATTAGCTCAGAATCAAGGAGTCTGATGTGAGTAAGACAGCCTTCAGGACACGGTATGGACATTATGAGTTTCTAGTCATGCCTTTTGATTTGACTATTGCTCCAGCTGCATTCATGGATCTTATGAATAGGGTCTTCAAGGATATTTAGATCAGTTTGTCATAGTGTTTATCAATGACATTCTGGTTTATTCCAAAAGTGAAGGGGAACATGAGGAACACCTCAAGAGAGTGTTGCAGACACTGAGAGAGAAGGAGCTTTATGCTAAGTTCAATAAGTGTGAGTTTTGGCTTCATGAGGTAATATTCCTTGGACATGTAATTTCTGAGAATGGGTTACATATTGATCCAAAGAAAATTGAAGTAGTGGTGAAGTGGCATGCATCTAAGATAGTGACGGAAGTGAGGAGTTTTCTAGGTCTGGCAGGTTACTATAGGAGGTTTGTGGAAGGATTCTCTATGATTGCTGCTCCACTAACTAGGTTATTGAGGAAGAATCAGAAATTTATCTGGAGTGAGGAATGACAGAAAAGTTTTGAGGAGCTCAAGAGAAGATTAACAAGTGCTCCAATTTTGATTTTACCTACTGGAGATGAGGGTTATACAGTGTATAGTGATGCTTCAAGAAAGGGTTTGGGTTGTATATGGATGCAAGGAGACAAGGTAATAGCATATGCCTCGCGGCAGCTAAAGCCTTATCAGTTAAATTATCCGACCCATAATTTGGAATTGACAGCAATTATTTTTGCCTTAAAGATTTGGAGACATTATCTGTATGGGGTTCAGGCAAGGATCCTTACTAACCATAAAAGTCTCAAGTACTTACTAAGTCAAAAAGAGTTGAATTTGATACAGAGAAGGTGGATTGAGTTGCTTAAGGATTATGATTTATTTATTGAGTATCATCCAGGAAGGGCAAATGTAGTGGCGGATGCCTTGAGTAGGAAATCATCAATAGCCCACGTTCAGACAGTTTATCTGCCTCTATTGGAAGAGATGGCTAAGCTTAGGATAAGCTTGAAATAGGAGGAACCCTAGCGTATGGTTGCTACTTTCAGAGTGAGACTGATACTTAAAGAGAAGGTTAGGGAGTTACAAGCACAGGATACAGAATTAAGGAAGCTCCGAGAAGAAATTCAGAATGGCAAGAAGTCTGAAGTGGTAGTGAGGGATGATCGACTCATGACTGTTCAAAATAGGGTTTATATCCTAGATGTCAAGGAAGTGAAGGATGAGATATTGGATGAGGCATGTAACGCACCTTATTCTATACACCCAGGTAGCACCAGGATGTACAGAGATTTGAAAGAGCATTTCTGGTGGAAAGGCATGAAGAAGGATGTGGCAGAATATGCTAGTAAGTGTCTAGTGTGTCAGCAAGTTAAGGCTGAACACTAGGCACCTTCAGGCAAGTTAAGACCATTTTCCATTCTTGAGTGGAAGTGACAAATGATAACTATGGATTTTCTAATGGGTTTGCCCAAGACTAATAAGAAACATAATGCCATATGGGTTATTGTTGATTTTTTGACGAAGTCAGCCCATTTTCTAGCAATTAAATAGACTAATTTTTTGCATGTGCTAGCAAAGAAGTATATTGATGAGATAATGAGATTACATGGAATTCCTGACTCTATAGTTTCTGATAGAGATCCTCGATTTACTTTGGGATTCTAGGGAAGTTTACAAGAGGCTATGGGAACCAAGTTGAGTTTTAGTACTACTTTTAACCCTCAGACAGATGGTCAATCTGAGAGGATCATTCAGACCCTTGAGGGAATGCTCAGGGCATGTGTGAGGGATTTCAAAGGAGCTTGAGATGAGCAATTGCCATTGGTCGAATTTGCTTACAATAATTTGTACCATTCAACCATTCAGATGGCTCCTTATGAAGCGTTGTAGGGGAGGAGACGTAGAACTCCTATATGCTGGGATGAAGAAGGAGAAAGGAAGCTAATAGGACCAGAATTGGTTCAGATGACAGTTGACAAGGTCAAGTTAGTTAAGCAAAGGCTTAAGGCGGCTTAGGATAGAATGAAAAGCTATATTGATGCACACCGAAAGGAAATAGAGTATAAAGTCGGTAAGAAGGTCTTCCTTAAGACATCTCCTTGGAAAGGAGTCATGAGATTTGGCAAGAAGGGCAAATTAAGCCCAAAATATATGGGTCCTTACGAAATTATTGAGAGGATCGGACCATTAACCTATAGGTTGGCATTGCCACTAGAATTATCACAAATTCATGATGTCGTTCATGTTTCCATGTTGAGGAGATATAGACCAGATCCATCGCACATCATTCAGACCTCTGAGGTTCTGTTAAGAGACGATCTGAGTTATGAGGAGGTTCTAGTGGAGATCTTGGATACTAAGGAAAAGGTCCTCAGGAACAAGACAGTTCAACTAGTAAAAGTCCTTTGGAGAAACCATTCTGTAGAAGAGGCCATATGGGAGCCCTTGGAAGCCATGAAGGAGAGGTATCCATACCTTTTCCATGACTCAGGTAAGAATTTCAAGGACGAAATTATTTTTAAGAGGGGGAGAAATGTTGGCCCCCAAATGATTATTTTTATTTAAGCATGATTTAAATAATTATAAGGTTTGGATAAGTGAATTTTTGGAAGTTAAATTTTTTATTATTAATTATTATTATTTATTTTGGGTGGATTACTTAAGGTTAGAAGCACCAAGGCATTAAAAGAAAGGAAAGGTAGACTTTTCTCACCCATTAAGGGTAGAATGGGAAGAGGACAAGATTGTCTTGTAAATAAGAAGACCAAAAACGTGAATGAAGGAAAGAAAGAGAGAAAGAAGAAGAGAGGTTTCGACGAAGTTGAGAAAGAATAGAGTTTTGGACTAGGTTACATCTTTTCTTAGTCTTAAAGAGAGAGTTTGAGGTTATTCAAGAAGGGAAAAAGAAAGAGGAAGGGAAGAGCTTTCCTTAGAGCCAAAAATCTCATTAGTTGGTGAAGATTTAGGGTAAGTTGATTTTTAAAATCTTTTGGATTTTTGGAATGGTTTTGGTTCATAAAGCTTAAGAAATGTATGGGTTTAAGAATTCTAGGATCAATTTTAGCGAATGTGCTTTATAGGTTCTCAAATTTGAATTTCTGTTGAATGGGAATTGTTTCTTTTATGAAGAAAATCAAGCAGGGGATCAAGGGAGGCCAAGGGAGCAAGAGGAAAGACATCCTTAAGCAAAATCCCTAAACAAGTTTATAAACAAGGGTTTCAGGTGGGTGACACTTTTATAATTAAGTAACAAGCTCTAATGTTTCTTCAAAACCAAGAAAGTTTTAAAATATTTTCAATTGTGTTATAAATGTGCAGTTAAGGCTACTTGAATGCTTTGATAATGTGCCATATGTTTGCATATGAATTGTGTTATTGGTTTGTGAAAGGACTGATGAAATTGACTTTTAAAAGTATATTGATTTTTGAAACGATATTATGGATACGAAATCAAGTTTTGGAAAAATACCGTTGAGGCCATAAGTTTACAAGATGTAAAATGCATGATTATGTGGGTTTGTGGTGGTCCCCTAAGTTAAGTCAAGTGTACTTTGACAAAAGGCTTCTCCCGACTGCCCACTAATGGCATGAAGCTCCTTCATGGACTTCCATAAGTCCATAGCTACGCAAGACCATTAAGTGGAACTGCGATAGTACATTTTGTTCATGGGAAATGTGTAGTACGCTCTGTTTTGGATCCACCCGATGTGCTTATATGTTAGCAAGTTTGATGCATACATGATTTATAATTGCTCATGAACTGTTTGATAAAATGAGAATTTTGAGAAATAAGTGTTTGGTGTTTTTCTATGAGAAATTATTATGGTTTCCAAATGTATAATGCCAATGAGTTTTGAAAATGGATTTGCTTTCTTTCTCGATTATAAAATTGTTACCCATAAGCTTTAAGCTTACCCCCATTCTCCTCCTCCCATTCAGGTGATAAGCAAGAGGTTGAGTAAGTCAAGAGTCAAGGCATCACTCCAACTGCATATTTTGTTTTGATTGTTTTGAAGTTAGACCATTTAAAACAATGCTTTAGTTCCATTTTGAGCGATTCTAGTTTTTATAAAATTTGTATATTGAATTATGATGCAAGGAGGCTCGAAATACCCACTAAAGCGTTGTAAAACTCTTATTTGTTTTGAAGATTAATGAAATATATGTATGTTTTGCTCATGATTTTTCCTTAAGGCTTCCGCATGGCATTTTCAAGCATCTATAAGGATAAAAATTTGTATCCTGACTTTAAGGGAAGATCCGTATTAATCTAGGTTGATTTGGACAAATTTGTCTTCTTGGAAGTGGTAGTTCATCCTCTTAGCTTTCCAACGGTATATAGTATGAAATTTTTTAGACCTTTGGATTGGAAGTTAGGACCCTTAAAAAGGGGAATGTAAAGGAAAACATAGACGTAAGGAAAACACAGACATAAAGAAATTGTCTGTGATGACGTCACCAAAATACAGATGTAAGGAAAACACAATTGTAAAGAAAAGATAGACGCAAGAAAAACACAGACGTAAGGAAATCGTCTGTGATAACGTCATCAAAACACAGACGTAAGGAAAACATAGACGCAAGGAAATCGTCTGTGATGATGTCATCAAAACACAGACTCAAGGAAAACACAGACACAAGGAAATCGTCCATGATGACGTCACCAAAACATAGAGACAGGGAAAACACAGACACAAGGAAAAGACAAATGCAAGGAAAACACAGACGCAAGGAAAACACAGATGAACCGCAAAACATAGACGAAGCACAAAACATAGATGAAGCAGCAAAACACAGATGAAGCACAAAACAAAGACGAAGAAGAAAATACAGATGACGTGCAAAACATAAACGAAGTTGAAAACACAGACGATACAAAGAAGAAGTTACGCCAGTACGTTGGACAGTTACTTAGTTGGAGTTAGTTACAGAACTCAACTAAATAACGATTTTCAACAAGAAGGGGTTATCAAGGATTAAGAAGCAGTTAGAGACTTAGGCTATAAATACTAGTCGTAGGACAAAATGTTCTGAAGAGGTCAAATTGAAATTCCACTTTAAGTTTTCCATAAATGTGTCCGAAAATAGGTAAAGTGAATTCTGTTTGAGGTTAGACAAGTATGGGCACGCCACCTTTGTGGGATATAAGTCTAGATGTCACTTAGGACGTCAGGCACGTGACTCGCAAGGGCGGGGTACCTACAGGCCCCTTCATTTTGAAGCAACTTGGTAGACACACCCAGATTTTATGACCATGTTTTCATCGGCATCAGAAAAGGGGGAGGGATTCTTGCCACAGGCAGTTGAGGCAGTAACAAAAGCAATTACTTAATAGAAAATTGGAGTTTTTTGGGAATATTTAAAAAAAACACTGGTTGCTGGCAAGGATTCAGGGGATTCAAAGCTGTGCTAATTAAGGAAGTTCGAGCTTCCTTCTAAAGCTTAAGATTTGCTTACGGGCTGAGTATCAACAGCTCCCTTTTTAGGAAGAATTGTTATGGTTTTAAAAATCAAGTCTGAATTAGGTGCAACATGGGGAAAAGAATACAAAGTTCTTTCACTTAACAACCATGGTGCGACAATGTCGAAATTTGATCTTGGAATTGAAGGTGAATGATACTTGGGTGAGAGATGTAGATGTTTTAGGTCGGCATATTACAAAATTTTATTCTGCTTTATTTGGGAGCACAACTTGTCAGCAGCTAATGGCAACTGATGACTCTTTATGCTTAAAGACTTGTCTTGATCTCCCCGTTACAGCTCGAGAAAGTGAGATTAGCAACTTTTTCTATGAAAGGCCTAAAAATTCCAGGAGTCAATGGAATTCCACCACTTTTTTTATCAGAAGTAGTGGCATACCATAAAAGAAATAGTGTTCCAATTTGTTCAGATGGCTTTTGCAACCCGAAGGGTCTATTTGAATGTCCTGTAGGCCCATATGGTATTAATCCCGAAGGGTAACTGTCCAACTACACTGAAGGACTTTCGTCCCATTTCTTTACTAAACACCTCGTACAAAATTTTGTCCAAAGCACTAGTCAATAGGTTGCAGCCTTACTCCATCGCATCATTAGACCTTTTCAAAATAGCTTTCTTGCAGGTAGGAGTACCATGGATAACATCTTGATTACTCAAGAGGTAGTGCATTCTCTTATGGGTCGTACAGAGAGTATAGGGGCTATGATAGCGAAAATAGACCTCCAAAAGGCTTATGATACTGTATCCTAGAGCTTTATCAATGAGGTACTAATCTTTTACAATGTCCCTATTGGTTTTATAGACCTGATCATGTTTTGTGTCTCCAACACACATCTTGCTATAATATGGAATGGGAAGGTGTTGTCGGGTATTAAACCCCAACAAAGCTTACGATAAGGGAATCCCTTATTGCCCTACTTATCTATTTTGGTGATGGAACGTTTCTCATGTATGATACTGGAGTGGGTAGACCAGAAATTGTGGCCACCAGTGAAGGCTTTGAGATCTAGCCCAAAGGTGTCACATCTTTTTTTGATGACTTACTACTATTTGTAAAGGCCTCTAAATCCGAGTTCGGGTCATCTCCGATGTCCTTGATGAATTTACTAAAGCCTTAGACTTACAAGTTAGTGTTGAGAAATCTAAATTGTAGATATTGTCAAATGTTTCCCTTCAAAAAGCCATAGTTCTGAGCCGGTTGTATGGGATTCCATTGACTCAAGAGCTTGGGACTTACCTTGGGGTGCCAATTATTCATGGTATAGTCTCTAAATCCACTTATCAGTATGTTGTTGACAAAGTGCTCAAATGACTAGCTAGCTAAAAGGGTAACGTCTTAAGTTATACTGGGTGATAAACTCTTATTTAAGCCACCTTAAACTCAATCTCAACATATACTATGCAAACGGTGTTGTTACCGGTATTCACTAGCGGGCGGTTGAATCAACTAAGTCAGAATTGTCTCTGGAGGGGTGTAGCCGACACATCTAAGGGACATCTTGTGAATTAGGATCGAGTTTTTCATCCCAAAGGGACTGGTGGTTTAGGTCTACACAATGAGAGAATTTCAAATATGGAATTATTATCGAAGGTGGGTTAGAAATTGCAAACGAGACAAGAATCTTTTTGCTTGGAAATCTTCCACCAAAACTATTTGAAAGGGTCCCCTTTCATGAATATGAAAGTTTGTGGACGTGCATCTTTTACTTGGCGGGGGCTACTCAAAACAAAAGAATGTGTGAGGAGTGGTTGTCGATGGTCTATAGGTGATGGAAAGTCAATTAGCTTGTGGTATGACTGGTGGGTGGGGACAAAACCTTTGGTTAAACTAGCCCTTCCAACCGCACAGCCTCCTCCGTTATCAACCAAGGTAGTGTCAATTCTGTGACCAAATGGATCATGGCAATATGATGCTCTGAGGTCTATCCTTTCGACATCGTCCCTTGAAGAAATCCGAGTGATGGCAGTTCCCCATCACACAAAAAAGGAAGATCATTACACATGGGGGTGGGATAAACACAACCAATTCTCTGCTACTTCGACTTATAAAGGCCTTGCAAATCAAATTATCACTAATGCGAGGTTGGGGTACTGCCTTTGGCTTTGGAAACTACAAGTGCTAGAGTGGGTAAGATTCTTCCTATGGCTGTTGTTCTTTAATTTCTTGAACTCTAAAGAGGTCTTATACTATAAAGGAGTAATTGTTAATCAAGGGTGCACCTCTTGTGTAGTTGGGGAGGAAACTCTGAATCACCTTTTTAGACAATGTCCCTTTGTTGTTGGTTTGTGGCATTGTGTCTCTTGCAGATTTGGTGTATAGGTATTATACAATGCTTCTTTTCCCGGGTGGCTAAAACACCACTCCTCCATGACAAATAGGGTACGCCCACGCCTTATTTTGGGTTCATTGTCATTTCCATCTTATGGAGTGCTTGGAAGGCACACAATAAGCTTCTGTTTAATGGTACCTAGTCCACTGTGGAATCAATACTACAGTATGCCATAATGCTGGCGGTTGACTGCTCTGTTGCACATAATTGCTCAGCGCCTACTTCAAATTGTTCTGGCCAACTGATCTATTGGCATCCCCTCCCAGTTGGCATTCTTATTCTTAATACTGATGGATCTGGAAGACTTGTTAATGGTTGTGCTTCAACTTGTGGTTTGCTTCGGGACTCAAATGGCATGTGGGTGGCGGGTGTTTCGTTAAATATTAGCTTTTCCGGAAGCCTTGATGCCGAATTACGGGTGATACAGCAAGGTTTGATTTTAGCCAAAACGAGTAATATTACCCACCTAATCATTGAACTTGATGCTCTGGTTGTTGTCTAGTTCCTTCGGACTAGTGTCATTGCCTCACACCCTTGTAATACTCTAGTTAGCGATTTTTGGAGCTAATTAAGGGAGGGTGGATTGTCGACATTAGACACATTTGTCGCGAAGGCAACCGCCATACAGATCGAATTGTAGACTTGGCACATTCCTCACCACAGGTTGTTACCTACTATGTAGACCCTCCGATGCCTCTACATCATCCTCTTACGGAGGATCGTGACGGATTGTGGACTTGGCACATTCCTCACCATAGGTTGTTACCTATTATGTAGACCCTTCGATGCCTCTACATCCTTTTCTAACGGAGGATCGTAAGGGAATCGGGGTACTGTGTCTTTAGCTGCTATTTTGTTGTTATTTGTTCTTTAGTAGCAAACAAAAATCATAAGCCTTTGTTTGGACTGGCTTATAATTTACAAAAAAAATTTAAATAATTATCATATATTTATTATCATAACTACATTTGAATTTCAGCCAAATAATAAATTTTCTTTGAGCCAATTATTATCTGCATAAGATTCATCTACACACAACTATCCCGATAATTCTAAAAGTAATTAATCTAGGCAAAAAAAATTTCTTTGGTAAGATATTATTTCGATTAATTAATCTAAATTATCAATTGCTAAAAATTTAAAACACAAATGCCAAAATCACATTAAGTCTTTGCCATCATTGTAAAAGAAAATAAAAACCCCCTATGTGAACCATTCTTCTTTTCTTAAAGGGATAAAATATTTAAAGATGTCTAATCTTTTAAAGTTTTTCAATTTAGTGTCTAAGCTTTTAAATTTTTCAATTAAGTGACCAATATTGTAGAACTTTGACTATTCAATTCATAATGTTATATTTAATGATGTAGCATATTTACTAAATGTCGCGTTGATGTCCATTTATTAGCCACATCAGCGGAAACTAAGGTTTTGAATTAAATTGTTAAAGTTTTAAAAGTTTGATTTTTCAATTGAAAATTTTAAAAGCTTGAGCACTGAATTGAAAAAATCTTAAAAGATTGAGCACTTTAGGATTGATTATTCCTTTGTTAAATGAGTGGCTAATAGACCACTTGGAAACAAAAACTCATAGTAATATATTAAAAACCAACTAGAAAGTCCTCTAATAATAACCACAAATGTTAGGCCCTGAAAATTTTATTGTTTTAGTAAGCATGAACTGAATGAATTTTGTGTTCTTGATGGGTGAATCATTTTAATTGGGGTTAATTATTATGTCAAGTTTAGGAGGATTTATTCTATGAATTGATAGAAATTGAAGTATTAAGTGGAAGAATTAAGATTAAGTTAGAGTATAGCATGGTATAAGTTCAATGGAAGAATTAAGAAAGCATAAGGGTAGTTTTTGGAAGATGACTTAAGGTTAGAAGCACTAAGGCATTAAAGGAAGGGTAAGAGGGACTGTCCCCACCCATTAAGGGTAAAATAGGAAGAGGAAAAATTGCCTAATAAATAAGAAGGCAAAAAAACGTAAATGAAGGAAAGAAGGAGAGAAAATCAAAAAGGAAGAGAGAGAAAGAAGAAGAGAAGTTTCAGTGAAGTTAGAAAGAAGAGGGCTTTGAACTAGGTCACGAATTCTCTTAGTCTTAAAGAGAGAATTTGAGGTTATTCA
>JAOSBN010149367.1:0-24258 GCA_027563595.1 Erythroxylum suave | reverse complement strand
TTTCATGAATACATCATGAATAATTATGAGAACACTAGCTATCTCATTTAAGAGATGATAGAAAAACCTATAAGGAAGGATCTATAAACTCGTAAATAAGATAAATGAGTGATAACTTGCATTTTGTGCATGTTAATTGACTGTATTTTATGTTCTTTTGATAGGCTTCTGTGATGTTTTGCTTGTGTTTCTATGGTAATTCGTGTCTTTGTATCCTCTAGGTGATGAAACATCAAAGTGATGTGATTTGGAGTGAATTTAGCTAATCTGGAACTGGGTAGGATTTCAACATGACCATGTTGAAGGTGACGTGATGCTGACAGATTGCTACCTGCGAATTTTGAATTAATCAAGTTGAGATTTGGGCCCTAATGACATAACCCCTTATGCTGGACGAAGTCAAGTTCTTTTGTAACCCATTGGAGCCTTATTTTCATGTTTTATTGCGGCCCACTTTATTTATTGAAAAGAGAAAGACCTAGACCATTATTGGGGCCTACATTGTTTATTGAAAATAGAAAAAAACCTAGACCATTATGGAGGTTGAACTTAGAAAATGAAAATGGTAGCACTTTTAGGAGAAAAGAATGTTTTACAATCAACTCGGGGGGACTGACACCTTAGAAAACGATGGCAGTAGACTCACTTGAATTGGAAGAATGTTATTTTTACATCAACTGGAGATAGGGGACGACGACAGTAACTTGGAGAAAACACGATGTTCACAATCAGCTCTAGGGAGAAGAACGACGGTAGCAGCACTTTGGAAGTGGGATTTTTCACCTTGAAATAGCAAAACTTAGTTAGAAATTCATAAAATGAAATTTTATCTTAAATTAAAAGTGAAAGCATGTAGATGAGTGCATTAAAGTTTACACTTTTACCTAAGGTTTAAAATAAAAGCATATGGATGAATGCTTAGAAGTTTATGATTTTACCTAAATTAAAAAATATATTTAAATTTTAACTAAGGTTTGAACTAAGTAATTAAGAATGTACTTGGGGTTTAAGAGGATATATAAGGCTTAAAATGTAGTTTGACTAGACTAAAAGTAGAATGTAAATTTAAATTTTTGAAATAAATAAGCAATAGATATTACTTAAGTCACTCAGAACCAACTATCATTCCTTAGATTTTTAGACTTTGATTTTGCTCTCTAGGAGATGTATAAAAATAAACTTCTTTAACCTCAAGTAACCATTATTCACAACTTATTTATCGTGACAATCAAGGACCTTCACAGTTCAAGTTATAATGGTTATAAATCTAAAGTTAAAAGGTTTATTAGTAGGTTTTTTATTTGGCTTCCTTCTAGGTTCCTTTTTAGTGGGACTAAAAAATTCTTCACTGAGAAGAGTTTCATATAATAAATACTTATCTATGCTTATAGAAGCAATTTATGAGCTTCTAACTCATCATTAGTAGCTACTAATTCTATTTTATCGTCAATAAGTTGGTTATCCCAACAGATAATATTAGCTTAATCATTACATGTTTGTGGCTAGATTCCTTCTATAATGGTGGTGTTAAGATAATCTTTATTGACTGAGTACTTTTCACTTTAGAGATATAAGCAACTTGTACCGCTAGATTATTTTAAATAGGAATCATTAAGTGCTTTTTATAATGGAACTCGTCACCATTTACCAGTTAGCCTCTTAGTGGATCCAAAGATAACCTCTAATCCTAGAAAAGTTGAATGAAAGATAAAAGGAGCGAAACATCAGATGAATAATCATTCTTAATTTCTTACAAGATACCCATGCTTTCAAAGTTCCAGTAATATGGCCTTAAAACATAGAAGTCAAGAAAGAGTTACAAAATACATCAAATCATTTGTCACAGTTTGAAATTCAATGATACACCATATCAATTGTTTAGTTTATGATCTTGGTGGTTACTATACTGAACAATATCTAGTGTCAACTGTTATAGATTTAATTACTGAAGTTTAGGGATATTTTATCGTGCTTTATGACAGATATTATTCATAAATGTGAGGAGGAGATACATGGAGGAGCCATTGGAAAAGTATGGATAAGAGTTGGATGAACAGTGTTAGGGTCGTGTGAATACATTGATAAAGTGAGAATGTTTATGAATTTTGTGGCTGAAAAATAGGGCAAAGATTGTGATATTTCATGCCCTTGCGCACGTTGCATGAATTGTTATATGAGGTCTCAGATGTATATTTTTGACCATTTAATGCAATTTGGCATGGACCAATCATACACATGCTGACATGGTGAACTGTTATAATATAGATTTATCTCTAGGGAAGAAAGGGTTGACGCTGCAAATGTACGCATTGATGGGACGGGCAATGATATTAATGAAGGTGATGGTGACGAGGAGGATGATGGCATGCAAGATTTGCTTCATGATGTGACTTCTTTCTTAAATGATTGTCTAATTGATCAGGATGGAAGGAGTCCTCCAATAGGCATCAAAGATTCTATTATGGGTGCCTTTCATGAATTATTGAGTAAAGCAGCTGAAGAGTTGTACCTCAGATGTAAAAACTTTTCAAAGTTATCATTTTTAATAAAGTTGCTTCACTTTAAAGTATACAACAAGTGGAGCAATAAGTCATATGACATGTTACTTGCTCTGCTGAGGGATGTATTACCTAATTGTAAAACTTTGCTGAAATTCTATTATGAAGCAAATCAATATCTAAAGAGCCTATGTTTGGGTTACATGTCGATACATGCATGTAAGTATGATTGTTCCCTGTTTCGAAAAGAGTACGGGGACTTGAAAAGTTTTCCCTAGTTTGAGACATCAAGATGGAGAATTAATGATGGTAGGGGTAAGAAGATACCTCATAAAGTTTTGTAGTACTTTCCCTTAACTCCTAGATTACAATGATTATTCATGTCAAGTAAGACCACTAAACAAATGATGTTGCATAATGATAGGCCTAAATGTGACAGTAATACAATGGTTCATCCTTCTGATAGAGAAGCTTGGAAGAGCTTCAATAAGCTTTATCTTGAGTTTGCCAGAGAACCACGTAATGTTAGACTAGCCTTAGCAACAGGTGGATTCAATCCACATGGTAATTTGTCACTTTCATATAGCGTGTGGCCTGTTGTTCCCATAGCATACAATTTACCCCCTTGGATGTGTATGGATGAGTCATTTTTTATGCTTTCACTGGTTATTCTAGGTCTGAAAGCAGTTGGTAGAGACATTGAAGTCTATATGAGAGCACTAATAGATGAGTTAAATAAGTTATGGAAAGATGGTTTTGATGTTTTTAATGCTTCAAAAGGAGAAAATTTTCGAATACGTGCAGTGTTAATGTGGACTATCAACAACTTTCTAACCTATGGTACTATTTCTGAGTAGAGCACTAAAGGCTATAAGGTATGCCTTGTTTGTAACAAGCACACTCCTTCTTGTAAGTTAAGAAGTAAGATTGGTTATTTAGGCCATCAGTGTTTTCTTCCTTACGATCATTTATGGAGAAAAAGCAAGAAGTTTGATGGCAAGAGTGATCATCGGCCTACACCTAACTTGCCAGATGGAGATGATGTGCTGGAACAATTATATCATGTGCATAATATATTTTATGGAAAGCACCCTAGCAATAGAAGGACAATGCGATTGGAAGGAGAGTTGAATTGGAATAAAAAAACATTCTTTTTGATGTAGCATATTGGCATAAGTTAAGATTGAGGCATAACCTTGATGTCATGTATATATAAAAGAATATTTGTGACAATATCCTTGGTACTTTGATGAATGTTGAAGGTAAAACCAAAGATATAATCAAGGCTCGACTTGATTTGGAAGATATGAACATTCAAAAGGAATTACACTTGAAAAGAACAGCTGATGGAACTATTGTGGCAAAACCTCCAGCATGCTATACAATGTCTTCCAATGAGAAGAAGAAGTTTTGCGAGTTTGTAAAGCAGGTAAAGTTTCCATATGTTTACGCATCTAATATATCTAGATGTGTTAATGTTGATCAAAGGAAGATTATTGGACTTAAGTCTCATAATTGTCATATACTGTTACAAAGCATTCCTCCATTAGGAACGCATGCCATCTTGACTAAAGATGTCACAGGTGTTTTAATGGAGTTGGGGACTTCTTTCTTCGAATTTGTAAATGAAGTTTGAATAACGATGACGTAAAAAAGATGTGTGATGAGATAACTTTAATCTTATGCAAACTTGAAATGATATACCCACCAGCATTCTTTGATGTCATGGTACATTTAACTATTCATTTGCTAAATAAAGCCTTACTTGGTGGACCGGTTGCGTATAGATGGATGTATCCAATTGAGAGGTATTATTTAAATTTATTCTATCACTCAACAAAGTTAATTAAATAGTGTCCTATCTAATTATGGTTAATCATTTGTTAAGATTCCTAGGTATGCTAAAGAGATTTGTTAGAAATAAAGCACGTCCAGAAGGGTCAATTGCTGAAACATATGTTGTTAAAGAGTACATGACATTCTATTCAATGTATCTAAAAGAAATTCAAACCAACTTCAACATGCCAGAGTGAATCAATGATATGGTTGATGGTAGTGACATATCAGTGTTCTTCCAATGATGTAAGCCGATTGGTGCTATCAAAACAATTGCCCTTCCGACAAAAGAGCTAGAGATTGCACATTGGTATGTGCTTATGAATTGTCATGAGATTGGGTCCTTTATTGAGTAAGTTTTTACAACCTATTGTGAAATTAAGATATGTACTAAGTAGAGATATTTCATATAATCTTGATTGAAAATTTTTTATCCATAGTGAGGACATGGATGAGTTGAGGCAGCAAAGTTCGTTATATGTTGAAAGGAGACATAGAGAACAATTTTCTTCATGGTTAACGCATCGAGTGAGAAGAATGCTTGTACATGGTGTACACTAATAATTATCTATTATTAACTAATTTTCATTTGTTGTTATAGATGACGACATTAAGTAGCTCCCATGAAGGAAGTATCTTTGAGTCTTTGTAGGCATTAGATGGACCTCATAGTTTGGTGCAGAAGTACACTGTATGCGATACAAATGGCATGTGATTTCGCACTGAAGCCTGTGATTTGTGTAGGGTTACACAAAATAGTGGTGTTGTAGTGTTAGGAAATTATGGGAAAGATAATATTACATTTTATGGGGTTCTGATAGATATTATTAGGCTTGAATATGTTAGGGATAAAAATGATGTACCTTTCAAGTATAAATGGCGCGACCTTGCAAATTTGAATATGAGGGTGAATAGCATTGTAAAAAGCATCAACGTAACTAAGTTCTTGTACAAGGATGACCCATTCATTTTGGCAAATCAAGCGAAGAAATTCTTTTATATGGAATGTTTGTTATTCAGTCCAAATTAGTAGATTATGCAAGAATGTGAAGTTAGACGTACGTATGATGTCCCTTCGCTTCAAATAGGGTGAGGAGTCTGATGAAGTTCTAGTGGAAGTTGAGGAATGTTCTTTAGAGTTTTTAGATAGAAATGATATTCCATATGATGTAGTAAATAATGTTTTATTGAATTCTGAGCAACATTTGAATGGTGATTTAGAGGATTTAGAGACAAGTAGTAGTGAGAATGAATGTGATATTGCATTGGAAGAGTCCACCGACGATGATGATCCATAAATTCTTATTATGCAATTGAACCTTTATTGTTGAGCTCTTTATTGTTGAATGCATATTTTATTATAGATTTATATGCAGATTTTCCGTTCTCATAAACCTCAAAAGTAGCTACTGCTACTTTGTGTCGGTGAGAATCATTGTCAAATAGCAACTTCTTGTTGTCATAGATGTTAATGAGCTTTTCAAAACACAGGTCTTAACCTATAGACCCCTCTATGTGGGCAAGTTTAGATGAGAGGTGTATGAATTCCTTTACAGCTTTAGCAAAATGCTTATAGTCTAGTGATAGACGTCTAAAGGTTTCAAAAGTCACTTCTGCAATATCTATAATGATGCTTTTCTCCTATTCTTACTTTGACGGTGTATGGGTTATCTTTACTGACATATTAACCTTTTTACCACTCATTAAAATGATTACATTTGTATTTTCTTCTATATTTACAAAGGCTTGGGAGGAAATTTCCTTTAACTTTGTACCTCTAACTAACTAATTGCGGTTTCCATCTATTTTATTTGATCCTATAGACATTGAATGTTGGTTATTATATTGGAATTACAAAGTATTACAGAAAAATACTTAAAAATATCTTTTAAAGACATACCAAAATTAAAAGTTTGGCATGTTTATTATGTAGGAGAGTGTTAATGCCTATATTTTTTGTAACATTAAATAGCTTTGAATCACAAGATGATTTCCTTGCAGATTCCAATGACTGAAATTGAGGTGATCCCTTCTTCTTTGGTTGTACGGGTTTGAATAAAGGTGGTAATTTCTTTGATGTTGTTTTTAAAATCCACCTATTATGTTCATTTTCTCAATGAACTCCTATTAAAAAGTTGGGCATATATTGGTTAGATACTAAATTATTGAACAAAATTTGCACACTTTCACTATTTTCATGGTACATATAACCATTTAAAAATAAGAGAGTTTATGGTAACAATTTTTATTCAAAGGAGAAAATTTTTACCTTATTAACATGTTTAGGTAATAGGTTAATGTAGTTTGATATATTGACAATTAATTTTTTATGACTTCAAGAGTTTTATCTACCATTGCTCCTCCACTAGTAACATCAATCACACTCTTATCAGTGTGTAAAATGCCCTTATAGAAATATTAGATAAGAAATTGTTCAATAGTTTGATGATGTATTTTGAACATAGCTTCTTAAAACGTTCCTTATAGTCATACAAGGATTCTGCATTATGTTATCTTATACCACAAATTCCTTTAAGAATGTTTGTCACTTTTAAAGTTGAAAAACATCTTTTCATCTTGTTATACGTGGAAATACTCGTAGATGGTAAGTAATAGATTATGACCTCAATACACCCTCTTTTTCTTTTTTCCTTTCTTTTAATGTGTGTTGGTGCATTCACTCATCACTTGCTTATAACTTCTTTCACTTGTCAATCTTTTAATTTCACATATTTTCTAATTTCTTTATAGATTCATGTTCTCATGTTCTGGTAAATGATGTTGTAAGAGTAATGAACACTAACAGTAGTTGCTCATGCACACTAACAGTAATGCACACTAACAGTAGTTGCTCATGTTCTCATGTTCTCATATTCAGGTAAATAGTAGTGTTGCTGTTCATTGTCATTTTTGGCAAAGAGAGCCAAATTGAATGCAGAACATCCTTCCCAAAGGTAAAGATCTGAGCTTGTTATTAATGTTGCTCTTTTTTGTTTGATAGTGTTTGAGTTTTAAATGGGAATTTTCTGTGGTGGCCTTATCAACTCATGTGTTGGAAAATGTGAGTTAAATTTATTACGTTGTTGTTTTCAGTTCTGAGATTTCTTTACTTGAATATTCAAATATATTTTAGCTAGTAAACCAATATTGGAGCTCCAGTATATGTTCATTCCATTAAGGATTCCCTAAATTAATTGGATTTTACCTACATAAGAGAGTTTATGGATAACCATAGCATTTTGTATTTAGGTTAAAGTCATAACGAGGTTTACTGTTTACTGTCTTGAAATGTTAGTTTTTAGGTTGAAATTGGCATATAAGGCATTTGATAGATGTTGTTGAAAGTTAAAGGCTAGAGATTTAAACTAGTGTCTGTTGTAGTTAATTAATATTTTGTTAAGACTATGATTTGGCTTTTCTCCTTAATGATAATCAATGTAGATTTTTTCAGATTGGGTTAGCATTCGTCATAATTTGCTCTCATATACTAATTCTTCTGATTGAATTACATATTGGGACAGGAAAGTTCAATTCAAATAGGATTAGGAATTAGAATATAATCACAAAAGAATTAAGTTTTTTGTTAGAAGTTGGAGTTAGAACTTTCATTTTCACTAACTTGATTATAGATGTAGCACCCCACTCCCGCAAGACACGTACCTAACATCATGAGTGATATCCGAGTCTGAGCCCCAGGGTGGCATGCTAGAGCACTCAGTCAGTCAAATCTCATTACAAAAATCTTTTTTTTCTCTTTCTCTTTAAAACGATGCACACTTTTGTGGAAAATCAAAAATCAATTCAGGCCCGTTTCGATCATAAACTTATCCAATCACATATATATTAATTGCACTCAAAATCAATTTCATTTACAACCCTTTCCATTTTGGAAAGTTATTACAAAACAGAAATATTCGAATACACAAGTTACAATAATTAAGGAAGACTCAATTTGATACAAAATGAAGAAAATACAAATGCAAACGCGAATTGATCCCGACAGCTATCTCTTACTTAAATGCAGTGTCTATACTCCCGTTAGCCTAACAGGGTAACTCTTTTGAGCCTGAAAAAAATGTTGCAAAATTTTGGGTGAGCTTTTGCAAACTCAATGAGCGACCATCCTCGATGGTTCACCTAGTCACATAACACATAATTAACATCATTTATTTAATTATCACATTGGATCATATACACCTAATCAATCATTTTACATTTTACATTCAACACATTATGATCATTCATGTCATGCATATGCAGTGCACATGAGACCCGCTTTCTATTTATTACTTTGTTGTGACCGAGTGCCTATAACTATCCCGTATCTATTGTGGATACCGGGCTTATTGATAACTGTCTTGTATCTGTTGGGGATACCGGGCTCATTTGATATAGCGAGCCTTTGGCTCCTATACACTTTCGGAGATCTAGGCTCTTTTTCACATTTTGAGCTTTAAGCTCTTTTTTGTGGCTCTTCTGGTCACAACTGCCTTTATCTTTCATGCGTTCATGAAATGAAATGCATCATTCACATTTGCATGATCCCATTCAATCACATTCCTATATCATCGGACCTTAGTCTAGCATTCAACATTAAGTTGAGAATCACATTTTCACTTACATGCAAATGCTTATTCAAAACACATTTATCATCAAATTATGTACACTTAGTTCATCTCATTCACATACAAGTAACACTTCAATATCTCAACCAAGCATCATAATCATCGGACCTCTTGTCCAGAAACGAACATAACCGATCACATTCATATAGACATTCAGTAGTTAATCAATATCAAAATTCACACAAAACAAATAATGAAATGAGATCATCTAGGTCTACTCACTGTATGCTCCAGATTAGCAATTGTTTCCAAGATCCAGAAACATCTGAATGTGAACATTTATCCTGCACATAAAAATTATGCAATACACACATTGCACACATGCATTAATATCTTTGCACAATTATAAGCATTCATTTATGCACATGTGTGTATATAGAATATGTACAATGCATGTTCATGACAATCCCGGGTATCTTTCCAATATTCTCGTCGCATTATCAATCTTATGTCAACATTCACCTAAGTAAAATTTGTACTTAGGGTTTATACCTCAAATAAACACTTTGAATCTAATTTCATAACCTAATGAATCATTTCAGATGTTTCTCCAAACACTGAGTTTAGGATCTACTATTTCTGATCATTTAGACAATGAACATGAAGTAATTTAGGAACAATTTCTTTTGAGAATTGTCCTTCTATCTAATAAGTTTCTAATGACACCAAAATCATTCAATTTGGTTCAATAGTGTAAAAGTTGTACTGTAAATATTTTCGGACTGCTTTTATTCTAAGATAGTGCCCTATACTCAACTTCTACCTAGAAGTTGAAATTCTTACAATCTGATTCAGAATTTTATTTCTTCATATGATTGGTAGCCCTATGTATCTAGTATATTCCAAATAAAAAATCATCTCAATTGGATAACTATAGATCAAGATATCATCAAACTACCAAAGCATGTTTAGTACTGGAAGGTTCACCGCGGCGACCCAGAAAAAGTTCGCAAAATCTTGCAAGTTGGCCACGGCGAACCCCTGAGTTGGTCGCGGCGAACTTCATTCTTCAAGTTGGCCGTGGCGAATTAAGGAGAGTTGGCCGTGGCGAACTTTGATAGAAGCATATGTAGAACATGTTCATTTTCCAAATTTTAACTTCCCATCATTTACATCCAACTCATCTTATACCTAAATTATCTCTTCTATTTCATTTCCCCATCATCCTCTACCTAATTCAACTCAATAAATCACTCATAAACAAAGCATATTTCTCATCCCCCACGACACATACATAAACATTGCATAACCAAGTCATCAAATCTCAATTTACTCATCATTCTAGCAAAATTTAACCATACTCATGACATTTAATGCGTAACTTACTTGGTGTGGCTCTAAACTCTTCAAAACCTCACTCAACCCTAACTCCCAAGCATGATATTTAATGCATAACTTATTTGGTGTGGCTCTAAACTCTTCAAAACCTCACTCAACCCTAACTCCCAAGCATCCCATGTTCTCCATCTTCTAAAGGAAGTACAGGATGAGTTTTCTTGTGGCAATGAGGAAAAAGATGGCAATTATGCTAGAAGTAAATGAAGGAAAGTATAATCTTCAAAGTTGAGATGGTGGAGGTTGAAGAAAACAATGAAAGTGAAGGTGTAGAGAAGAGAAACATGAAGAGGAAGATGAGAAGACCAAAAAAAAAATACAATAATTGGACTTTAATAAGAATTAACGTTTTTAAGGGGTTTAAAAAGCTTAGTGGAGCTAAGGCATTGTTTGGCAATTGACTTATGTCACTTGTCACATGTCTAATGCTTATAAACAAAAATCCAATTTCTATTCTAATTTCCTCCCAATTTTTAATGACACTTGTCAATAAATCCCATAGTCATTTATCAAAATTTCCATTGCCATTTGCCACTTGGCATTTTTCTAGTTCAAAAATTACCCCAAATTTTTAGAAAATTTCCCAAAATTCTCCATTAAATTCTAAATCACTAAATACACTCTCCAATTCAAATTTCAACATATAAAAACCATAATTCTCAATATAATCACATTTACCAATCTATTATACCAAAAATTCGTCAATGAATGCATGTACAAATATTTTTATGTGTGAAAAAATTCAATATTCACGTGTATGTGCATATCATATAATGCATGAGCATGAAATGCATTTTCGAATCTCTTAAATTTATCTCTCATTTATGGGATTTCCAACTCTAACTCTTAATATGGGAACGGGATGTTACAATAGAGATGTTTTTGCTATTAATACTTTTAAAGTATAAGTAGTTGTTTTCATAGATACGCAGATCTGAAATCCTTTGAAGAGACCTATTCATACCTTGTTAAGAATGATGAATAATGAGAAAGAAGATGAATGATGAGAGAATAGTTTTAGTTACTTACCCTTTTCATATTTAGAGTTAACTAATCATTTCAATAGGGATCTTAAAAAATCAGAAAGGAATTTAATAGAGGAGGAGATAGAGCTGCCTTAAAGTAGAGAATTCATATTATTTTTTAGAAAGTAAAGAATTTAATTAAATACCTAAAAAAGGAAAGTTTTACAATGATGTTAAAATGAATACAACATATACAAGTTACATCTAGCTAGATTAGCTCATAAGTGCTAGATAACATTAAATATATAGTACTTATTAGAGTCTATCTCTTCCTTCTTCACTCAAATTTGCCATCATCAACTTATTTAATTGTTATGCCAATATGATGCTTCTGTGAGAGTCATCTCCATAACCCCTAGTGTTCTCCTAGTCTTGATTTAGCTTATTCCATAGTCTTAGGAAACATCTTAAGTTACTAGAGAAAAAAATTCCTTCAGTAATTAACTTACAATATTAAGCTTTGTTACTTACTCTTTTAGCTGCCTTCCTAGCCTTGTCTTTCTTCTACATGAATACTAGTATTATGGTCTTCAGTTGATCAACTTTAAAGTGCTACAAGTGTGGTTAAGTTGGTGTGTTATGAGTTTCTTTATAATGGATTGTTTGATAAATATTCTTATGTTCCTCTCTAACCATATCCTATATACAATGTTGCTTATGACTATCCTAAAAGTTACCCAATCTCCATGTTTCTTCTTTTGGTTCAGACAACATTACTAAAAAAGGTCTTGCTAATTTCTATTTGTCCATAATTATTACATAAGCTTGAAATTTATCCAATTAAAGGAGATTTTGCATCCAAAGAAAAGAAGCTTAGTTGTTTCATTTTCACACTTCATAATACATAAATTCATGATGTATCCTTAAGCTTTTTAACTTTGTCTGATATGCTCAACTTCTCCTTAATTGCTAACCAAAAAACTTAAGGAGGCTTTAGAGAAAGCCTAGGTAAACCAATTCAACCTAAACTAAGGTACTTAAGAAGTATGTAATCTGAGCAAGTTCATGCAATAATGATTTGTGAAGACACCTAATGAATCATAATTCCAATGGATACTATCTTCCTATCCTAATGTGGGTTGAAAACTTAAATAATGCTTAAGATTTTAGAGTGATTTAATGATAGGAAATCTTTTATCAATGCATTATCATGTATCAGGCTTCTTTACTGAAGAATGTGAATTGACTTCATTTAAAGGGCCCAGAGCTGACTAATTATTATTCCAAAAGGAAATGAAAACTCCTCCTAGCTTATGAAAGATCCCTATCCCAATTCCTACCCTAAGTTTAACTATATGGATCATTGACTAGATAAATTATTCCGTGCTTAATTAGCTTAATCAATATGCTTACTTGGATATGTAACTCAGTAGAAAATTGTATTCTTTGATGAGTGAGGGTGGTGAAACTGACAATGACCACCTCCTCCCTCTTGCTTCTCCACTTGTGATGTCGTAGTCATGACTCACACGCGATCAAAGTACTGGACCTACCATTTGCATGATTGAACCTTTTCCCTAGATTTTCCGGAAGGAAATATGCAAACAAGTTTAAAACTCCTGTCATCAACTTCCTCAGCAGCAGACGAGTAATCTACATGTTATACATGCCCTTTTTCTTTTCCTTTTAATTAAACAAAATTATATCACTACTAACAAGTACTATTACTATCCACATACAATATGTTGTTTAGTTAATTTCTTATTTATTGCTACTCTAGCAAGTTTTATCCCATGTAAATGAATTCTGAATGGCACAAGCAATTCTGCACACTTCATATGACATAAACAGAGCAGTTGAAAACAGAGTAAAGAAAGCACATCTTACACGAAAAGAAAATTGTTTTTTGAATTAGAGAAATAATCATAGCACATAGTGTACAAATAAAAGTAAGTGTTTAAGTACTTTATGAATTCAAGAATTTGGTAATTCTTATTACCTTTTCTGCTTGTTCTTTCAATTGTAGCAAAAAGGACTGAGCCTTTATAAGGATGTTCAAGCTCAACTTTTGTGAACAATTTTTATTTTTATTTTTATTTTTATAAAAATATGAAAGTTATGTTCTAAAATGTTGAAATCAAATTTACTCTTATCATTTTGTTAGTTTTATTAGTAAAATGTAAAACATATATGTTTATACAATTACAAATAAGCATCGTATGCACTAACATAAGAATTATGTTGTAGTTATGAACAGTATATAATACAATTAGGAATAAACATCTTATTAAGTGAGATGTTATCATAACGCAATTGTTGAAATCTAATGTCCAATTGAACGCAGGTGATTGACATAGGACTTGGTCTACCCAAGAAGAAGAATAAGTCTACACTAAGTGGTTTAGTACTGACACAACTGCAATTGTGGTACTGTCAGCTTCTTGGAAGTGTAGCTGATGAGCCATCTGCTCGTACACAGCCAAAAGATCACACACCAGCACCTTGTCAGCCTACTCCGACACCAAAAGATGTCACGTCTGTGCCTATTACTCATCCTAGAGATAAGTATCAACAAATTTGAGAATGTGACATAATATTAGTTCTCCATCAACTTCTCAAGAGATGCCCCCATCAACTTCTCAAAAGATACCTCCAGCTTCTAATCAGCCACCAGTAAATGACACGAGCTCCTTTCATAGTATTAGTGTTACCTCTGTAAGCACTGTAGGTATGATCTTTCACTTCACATTGGTTAAACATACAAGTTTAATAATTTTTTTATCTAACCAATTAAGAGTATGTTATATGTTTATTATAAAATGTTCCTTACTATATTTTAGGGACCCACGACTAATCCGAAAAAGGCAAGGGGTGTTACAAAAGGACACAGATTTGCAAAGATTAATAAGGTGATAGGTAAGAGATTGGAGATAGAGATCTCCCCCGCTAAAGGATGACCATCCAACTCCATACAGTCTGCCAAATTATCAAGTGAGATTAGTGTGGTATCCTGAACTTCCTTACCTATAAGAACAAAATGGAAAAAAATAACTAATGAGGAGTTGGACATTGCATTTGATAAGTTAGACTTAGGTATTTTGTTGAGGAGCATGGAGTTGGAGGAGATTCGCCAAGCTGTGCATGACTTGGATCCATCCAGTGCACCAGGATCGGATGGTTTTGGCAGCGAATTTTTCAGGCGATGCTGGAACATTATTAGCTTGGATTTATTGGCTACTTGTAGAGAATTCATGATAGGCATTCTGATCCCAAGGGCAATCGCTAGTTCTCTCATAACTCTAATTCTAAGAAAGGCGTCACATACAACATTTTCTGATTTTAGGCCAATTAGCCTTTGTAATTTTCTTAATAAGATCTTAACTGAGAGACTGAAAGGGGTTTTACGCAAGTTGATTTCTGAGGAGCAATCTGCTTTTTTTTCGGGGTGTGACATTACGGATAATATACTACTCACTCAGGACCTCTGTCAACTTTTGAAGCGGAAGGTAGCAGGAGGCAATGTCGTTTTAAAACTTGACATGATGAAGGCGTTTGATAGGGTTTCTTGGAATTTTTTGGGGAGGTTGTTAGAGGCTTTTGGATTCCCCAACCTATTCATTCGCCTGATAATGACAAATTTGCAAAGCTCTTGGTTATCGGTTCTTGTTAATGGCTCTCCTGCAGGTTTCTTTAAGGCTTCGAGGGGAATATAGCAAAGGGATCCACTTTCTCCGTATTTATTCATATTGGTCTCGGACTCTCTCTCGAGGGCTAAAACATTTAATGGAAGTATGCTTAGTGGCACACTATGGTTCTCCAATGGGTTCTTTATTTGTTTCGCATTTGTGTTTTGCGAATGATTTAGTAATTTTCACGCGAGGGCTGAGAAGTTCACTGCAGCATTTGAATGAATTTTTCATAAGCTATGAGGAGGCTACTGGGCAAAAAATTAATAGGCACAAAAGCACTTTTCTTGTTGCAACGGATTGCTAACAGCGGATAGTACGGAACATTGTGGACATCCTTGGTATGCAACGAGGTACTTTCCCTTTTACCTACCTTGGTTGCCGAATTTTTTTGGGCCGGAAAAGAAATGATATATTTCAGTTTTTGCTTGATGCACTGGAGAGGAGATTGAGAAATTGGAAGAATAAGTTGTTGTCTCAGGGAGGATGTCTTTTACTCATTAAACACCCTCTCTGCAATACCATTACACATGTGGGCAGCTATTGATTCTGCAAAGTCGGTAATTAGAGCTATGGAAACTAAATGTCAAAGTTCTTATAAGGGAATTCAGATGGTGAGCATAGACGACATTAGAGGTCATGGGAGAAAATCTCTAAGAAAGTTGAAGAAAGTGGTTTAGGGCTTTGGCACTTTGAAGAAATTATTGATGCTTTATCGACCAAACTTTGGTGGAAGGTAAAACATGGTGTAGGGTTATGGTTGAGATTTATTATCTCTTTGTCTCCTCATTCTCGCAGAAAAACAATGTGGAAGCGAGTGGAGTCGATTGATTATAGGGCATCACAAATTTCAAAAGTTCTGGTTCGTAGGGGTGATAGATCTTTTTGGTATGATAATTGTCCCCTTTAGGGGTAATATGGGATTTACTGCGAGATATGGCACCTCCTTTTTCTACCTTGGCAATACGACAATTTTTTGATTTTCGAGATCAGTATAGATCGGAGCTTCATACACATTTGTTTGATACAACTGTTGAGACTTTGATGGCCTTAGAAATCGATTTTGAGGAAGGGGATGATTTGCTGATTTGGCAACCTACAATAACAGGACAATTTATGATAAAATCAGCCTATGAATCATTGCGCAAGCCTCAGCAACAACACGCCATTGCCAAGGGTTTATGGAATCGGGTTATTCCTTTGCGGATATCTCTTTTTGTGTGGCGCTTGTATAATCAATTATTACCTTTTCCAGATGTCCTGAGTAAGTTTGGTTTTTCCCTAAGCCCTTCACAATGTTCTTTATGTTTTGCGTAAGTAGAAACCATATCTCATGTGTTTATGGGATGTCCGAAGGCTATTGAACTATGGAGATACTTTGCTTCCTCTTTGGATTTATCTTTTCAGCCTTCTTTAAACATTTGGCCTTTAGTGTGTGCTTGGTGGAGGAATGAGAATTTTTCTTCGGCCCTGAACACAATATGCATGGCTGTTCCTTTCTTCATTTTATGGGAGATATGGAAGGCTCAGAATAGGTTTTATTTCCAGCAAGAACAATGCTCGTTGTCACATTTAAAACTTGCAGTTAAGGAGCAAGTGGTTGGCATGTTGCTTGTTGGGAACTTAAAGGCAAAATTGGTTGTTGAATCTCAACGAATTGAGGCGTTATTTGGAGTACATTTGTTACACTCTAGCCCACGCTTGGTGTGCTGTGTGAGTTAGAAGTCGAACCCGAACTTTGACATTGTTTTGAACACGGATGGATCAGCCTTAAGATCGCCAGGACCTTCTGGTTGTGGCTACATAATTCGTACTGCTGGAGGGAGATTCATATTTGGAGAGGCGAGATTTATAGGTGTTAGCTCTAACTTCGGAGTAGAGGTTGCTGGCATTTTAAATGGGGTGCGAAGGTGTGAAGAGCTGGGATTTCACAATGTGTTGATTCAAACTGACAGTAGCGTCCTTGCCCTCCTCTTACAACAACAAAGAAAATTTCCTTGGAGATACTTGTCAGCTTTGCAGGAGATATCAAACATTATGCGAAGATGTCGTTATAGCATTACTCATGTATTCCGGGAGACCAATGCCCTTGCGGATTGCCTAGCTCATATTGATTCCTCAGGATCATCTAGGGCTTTTCAGTATGTTTTTTCATTATCATCTACTGCAAGAGGGTTGTTGGTATTAGATCAACAATCTTTTCCTTACTTGAGAGTTTCATAGATGTTTGCTATGATTGGGTAAGTCTTAAGCACTGCCCTTGTACCCTTTTATTTTACTATTAATAAATCGGGTTTCATCCTTACTAGGTTCCGCCCTGGTTAATTAAAAAAAAACTATCTAACACGTACATGCTTTCCATATGCCTATTGGAAGTCAAGGGAATGAGGATAGACAACGAAGTACATGCTGCTGTGAAGAAGTTTCTTTCTTTAAGATCTAAAGATCAAAGATTTCATTTAAAAAACATTTTACCAAACATGGAAAGGATGTTAAGCCACAAAATGTCAGAGTGGCAGAGTGGATGGATTTATGCAAATATTGGGAGCAATCAGCTACAAAGGTTAGTTAATTTGATCATAAAACTTAATTTCTCAAATTTTTTATATTTTTTATTTATGAATTGTGATTTATAAATGTTATAATAGATTTTGTTACGTTTATGGTTAGGAAAAAGTTAAAAAGCCAAATTGGCTAGGAGTCAGGTCAAATGTCAACCAAACTCGGGCTCCAAGGCCTTTGTAGCGATATGACATGAGATTTTAAGTTATTATCTTTTTAATTATTTTTACTTTGATTGATATTTCAAATTTTATAATAAATATTACTAATAATATATTTCAATATAACAGAGTGATAAAGATAGAGAAGAGTGTGACCAGATGAAGCTATAGAATCACACTTATTATGATGAAAGTAAAGGTCAATGGACAAGTATAAAACGTAGAGAAAAATGGGTGAGTACATAGTTTAAATACAAATTTTTTTTAGTATTTATGAATTTTAGTACCTAATTAATTATTAATTTTTCAGAAATTAATTTGTAAGGAATTGGCAGATTCAATAGAACAAGGTTATTCGATGATAGTGGATGAAGTGTGCGACAAAGTCTTGGGCACTAGATCTGATTATGTTTTTGGCATGGGAGTTGGGCCTCGTCTACAAGGGAAGACTTCGGTCAAAAAGAGACTTCGAGACGAACTAGAGCAATCGAAGAAGGTTAATAAAGAGTTACAGTCTCAAGTCGATTAATTGACTAAAACATTTGAACAAATGTAAGATCAATTCACTACCAAAGTTGAGCAACAAAAAAATTGAATTTGAACAACAAAAAAAGCTCTTGGAACTTTTATGTTCTACAAATAATATTCGTTTAGATTAGATATATGTACTCATATTGATATATTATTAAATTATGACATACTTTTTATATTAATTATTGTATTATGACATGTGTGGGAATTTCAATTAAATAATAAATTGTCTGCACTTATGAAATTCTTGTGATACACAAATAATTATTAAAATTAATGATATAAATAGATAAAATTCAATATTAAATAATATTGAATAGTTATTAAATAAATTAGATTTAAAAATTATTAAAATTAGAAAATTATTAAATTAAATTTTTTTAGATAAAAGTAAAAAACCAAATAAATGGCATTCTGCAACGTTCTCTTATTGCATTCATCAACATTCTGCAACATTTTCTACAACGTCGTGGAATATTAAAGATTCAACTACGTTTTCTGATCCGCGACGCTTTCAAAAATGTCACGGAATATTAATGATTCCGCGACGTTTCAATATTAATGATTTCGCGACGTTTGGTGAAACATCGCGGAATATTAATGATTCCACGATGTTTTATTTTAACGTTGCAGAAAGGCCAACGTTTTAGTGATGTTTTCATAAACGTTGCCGAGTGTTAACATATTCCGCGACATTTTCTATAAAATATCACAGAAATCTTTTGCCTACACCACAATTCAGGACATTTTTTGTGACGTTTTTTAAAACATCGCAAATAGGAATCTGCGACATTTTTGGAGATTCTGCGACATTTTAAAAAGTCGCAGATTGCGTTTTATTCTTGTAGTGTGTTATAATATTCAGTTACATAAGTAGGAAGAAGGTTATAGTGTTTAGAGAGACGAATGATGGTGGTAATTGGTGTGTTAGTAGGTTTGGAATTTTCATGAATTGTGCAATGAAAAAGGTCTTTAGTGTTTTAGATTTAGGTAGGAAGAAGGCCATTTAGTGTAGTTGTGACTTTGATACCAAGGAAATAGTTGACAGGGCATAAGTCTTTAATAGAGAAAATTATTTTAGGATCATTGATAAAGGATGTGAGTGCAGGTGAGTAAAGAACCTCTAACTAAGATACTGTTCACTTAAACTAGAAGGAAGTCGATATGAGATGGTGTTATGTGAATTAAAAAAAAGTGTCAAATTTGGATGAAGTTTTGTGATCATGTCGGATCTTAAGAGAAAAAACATAGTTGTTATTATTTTATCAATTATTTAATATTCATTAGTTACTTTTTTTGTGTGTTTTGGTATCGATCTAGGATTCAAGATCAATCTTATTTATATTTATAAGAAAAATTTTAACGACTCTCCAATCAAAATATTTTCTTTGTGAGGAGTTCTCCATCTTGATAATATCATCTTGTGTTAGATAACTTTTTAGAGTAATATCTATGACATATCAACAAATTTTTTTATTTGAGTTATGCACTTCATCCATGTAATTGTTCTTAGATTCCCCATCTACTTTCCATAAAGGATCACAAGTTAGTTCCCACAAAAGTTGACCAAAGCTTCAACCTCATCATCCTTCCAATATTGCTTATTCTTTCCCCTCCCACGAGTAGCTGTAGTCATTCCTAATAAAAGTACAACAATGTGAGAGTCATCGAGGAAACAACATATAACAAAATAGCGTTCCTAAAAAGTCTAAATACAATGATGTAATCCAATAACTCACTTACACAGAGTCAACCAAAAATAGATGTTCACGTGGGTGCATTTTAAAAGTAATCCAATAACTCAGTTATATATTGCTAATACTAAACAAACAAAGATGTTCACCATTCAGGTACATTAATTAAAATAAAAACATTTAAATGTTCTAATAAGCATGTGAAACAAACATATCTTAAATTACTAATTTACATCATTGTCATTGGATCTAGATGTACATATATTATATATACATGTTGGTTGTGAATCAAGTTGTGTAGAAGAGAATAAGTCATTATAATGTGAACTTGTATTTGAATTGAGAAAAATGAAGGGGATGCAAGGATCTTCCATCTCCCTTTCAACAATCTAAAGTATCTCTCAATAACATTCCCTTCTTTGGAATATTTCATATTGAAGTATTCTTCTGTTGTCTCTAATCGATGGCCATCGATTAGAGACAATAAAAGCCATCGATTAGAGACAACAGAAGAATACTTCAATATGAAATATGGCCATCGATTAGAGATAACAGAAGAATACTTCAATATGAAACATTCCAGCCATTGAATTCTTTGAGGTGATATCATTTCCTTAGATATGGAGCAAGAAATCCATTTGCATTGCAATATCCATAGTCAACTAAGTAATAACAACGTTTATAATTGAACAATAAGTTATGGTTAAGTAGCATAACCTAAAGAGAAACCAAACTAGGCATTATAACATAAATTTACCTCGAGGGACTCACAAACTATGAGGCCTTAAGATTACATCTTGAAGCACCAGAGCCCTCCTAACCAAGCAATAAATATATGAATTACATGTTTGGGCAACAAATGCTTAAAATATTTGTTGAAATACATCCTTTTCTTGTGCAATATCAGTGCTTATCTTCACTAGGAGGTGTAACTTTAATTAGTATCCCATCTAAGGCTCCCAAGCAACCTTACAAATTAAAAGAAAACATGATTTAGCATATAACTGCTTTCGTTTTAATGTTATAAGTTAATTATAATGTTTAATTACTTGAAAACATTTCCTTCTCTCATCTTGACAATCTTGGGTAACAGGCTCCAACTTCTTGAACAATATATGATGCAATCTCATAATTGCATAAAGAACTTAATGGAATTGTCGACTTACGATTTCTTTACTACGGAGAAAAAGTAGGCTAATTGTCCTACTCTTTGTATGTTGAGACAAGGTGTGTATGAACATTGTTACAACCCCTTCTACGAATGTGTTTCTAGTGGGTTTAAACCCCTAATATCTCTTACCATATCACACAATATCCTAAAGGTTGCTATATCCTTATGAAGTTCACTAATGTAGGCATCATCACAAACCATAGTCAATCAAAACATCCACCTCATTCTATCAATCCTTTTTTCTTCCTTTTTTTATAATTTCATAGACCTTATCTCGAAGGTACAAACAAACAATAATATAATGGATGGAAAATAAGAAAACCATCATATTATTTGTTACTTATTGAAGTATAAGAAGTTACTTTAGTTTGTGTCGTCATTCGCTAATAGGGAGACAAACCATTTTGATCTACATTAAAAAATCTAGAAAGCAATTGTCCAACATATAGAATTTCTCACAAATGTAAACTTATGATCAAACATGAATTCTATTCTTTTTCCTTTTTCTGCAATAAATAGCCACTTACACATAATGGCACATCAAGACCATAAAAAAATATCACCAAACAATCAAACACTAAAAGAAAGCGTCAACAGGTGTAGCACACACCAACAGTAGTAAAACAACAACCCCCCAAAGACAAAACGCAACTTAAAGAGTTGGCCCTAGAAAATCGAAAGCCACCTCATTGACTAAGTTCAAAGCCAAACTCAACCATAAATAAACCAAAAGGTATATACCAATTTAATAACTAAAATATAAAACCTAAAAATATGGAAGCAATGCCTTCATACAAGATGGTAATCACTTCACAAGAAAATGAAAAAAAGAAAAGAATAAAGTAAAAATAATGAGTTGAAGCAATTCAACAACGAAGCCTTAAGATGGAAACCTAAAGATAATAATGGAATCGGGAAAAAAAAGCAACAGTACCACTATGACGATAGTACTTCAGTTCCATAAAGCAAAACAAGTTTCATTTCTAGATGCTAATGCTCATTCAAAGGCTTGGATGGTCGGGGAGAGTTTATGGACATTGCAATGCTTATTGCAAAAATATGGAGAGTGTATGGCCATTTAATGGTTATCGCAAAAATATCTCTACATTACATAACACATCCTAGAGATAAATAAGACCTTTCTTCATAGCATTGACATATAAAATTTTTATCTAACCAACATAAAAAGAACATAATTGTAATATCAATTCCTCCACAATAGCATTTCATCAACAATTTGTAGTACGCTCATGTGTACTTTCTGGGTAATCCATACTTTTATATCTTCTCATCAACACACTAATATGCATTCAACTATCACTAGCCACTTCTTTTCGTTTATATTTCACAAACTAAATAGTTTGTACTTACAAATTTTCTACGCCATGAACTCTATATCCTATGTTTAGAAAAATAAAAAAAAGATTTAACATTAAAAAATATGGAATCCTTACACAATTACATGCTCAAGATAATTAGGTCACAAGTTCACAATCATAATTATGAAAAGAGAGGTACGAATTAAAAGTATAGACACCTTAGAAGTCTAACTGGTTATAGTTCGTGATAAAACTAGTAAACTGAAAACGCTAGAAACCATATTCAATTTGAAAGTTTCTTCCTTTGGCACTTGATGCATCTTTCAAGAATTCCCTCAAATGGTTTATTTTTATTTGGAAGCTTATGATACCTGTAAGGAAGATTGCATGCCCAATAGATATTGACTCTATGACAACACCTCTAGGTGATTTACATAAGCAAAGAGATAGACATGATAGAAAGTTTGAAGCTTTGAGAAGTGAAATTGAAGGACTAAACTATAGCTTGCTTTGAGGTGGGATATTTTTGTAGCATAAAAATTGGAAGGAAGCTTTTTTTTTTTTTGGTAAAAAATGTTAATGTATTATACCAAAACAGTGAGTATACACAAATGGCAGGGTATACTCGTACCTCAAAAGAGCACCCATAAGTGCATGGAGAACAACAATAGTAAATAAAGCTACTAATCCGTTAATCCCAGCCCATGTAGGCAAAAGAAGAAGGTTAAACAAAAAGAAGGAAGAGGGAAAGGGGCAAGGAGAAACATGCATAGAAGATTACCAGGAGGATGGCCTGGTAATAGCCTATACACTTCTCCACCTAGGCGGTAAACCCTTCTCCCAAATACACCCAAAACACATAGCTAATATTTACAATCCAGGAGAGGCTAGCTGATGCAAGCCGGAGAGGAAATCGCTGAGGGAAGCCAATCTGGACACAGTAAAGTGGAGGAGTGCGAAGGCAGCCAATGTAGAGAAGGCAGTCATGTACGTTAGGAAGCCCCGGGGAGGCAGCATGCGGCTAACTCCAGTGACCAGGCAATAGGACGAAGAGGAAGGCCTTGGAGGGGTAGGGAGAGCCTCGGAGTATGTGTGTCAAGAAGCACAAGGGAGCTAAATGAAGTGCTTTTGTACAAAAGGATTTTCCTGCAAAACAAAGAAAACCGTTAGTAAGAAAAAACCTCCGGGTCGCCATCCAGCTAGAGGCCTGACGGGGGATGGTGGTCAGGCAGGACCAAATGCGCCTAGACACTGGTTCAGTCACGTTCAATTTACATGTCACAAGGGTAGTGCACAGCCGTCACTCAGGCCAGGACAAAACAGCACTATCTACAGTCCAGCAAAATCAATTCTAGAATGGGAGCACCTCAGGAGGATAAAGTCTGTACAAGATTTTATAGATGTGGAGTTTAATCTTAAAGATCACATCTTCGCTAGAGATCACTGCATTATCCAGAGCCACAGCATTTCGGGAGGCCCACACAAAGTAAATCGTGGACAAGATACCCAGTTTGGCGGCCTTGCTTCTCAGTCGGGCACCCGAATGGTTCCTTCGAGTTTGCTTGATCACTTGGTGAAGAGTAATAGAGGAGACCCGCAGGCCCAGCCAACGGCAAATGTGCTGCCAAACCACCTTGGTGAAGTCACATTGAAAGAAGAGATGTGAACCCGATTCCACTTCAGTTTGGCATAAGGGGCAGATTGGGTCAATATCTAGAAAATGGAGGGTATCTTTAGTGGGGAGCCTGCGAAGAAGAGTAAGCCAAGCAATGACAGAAAATTTAGGGGGGATGTAGCGCTTCCATATAAACGACATCCAAGGCCGGAGCGGGTGTTTGGGGCGAATAAGATCATAAATCTGTTGGGAGGATAGAT
>JAOSBN010149251.1:0-24274 GCA_027563595.1 Erythroxylum suave | reverse complement strand
AAACTCAGCTGAATCTTCTCTTCCTCTTCTTTCTCCTTTCTTTTTCTTTCCTTCTTCTTCTTTTCTGGTTCATTTTTTTGCTCCTCTTCTTCTACTCCTTTCTACGACTCCCTTTCTTTTTCTTTCTTAACACATACATCTCTCTCTTTTTCCTAACCTCTCAAATATATCTCTCCCTTACATGACTCTTCTCTTCTCTAGTTTCTTCTAGGTTCTTCTATGATTTCTCTCTTTCTTTCTTTCTTAAATGAATTCTTTCTTATTCCTATTTTATTTATTTATTTATTTATTTTTCCAGCTCTTCCCTCATGCACATACACTTATTCTTCTCTTACTATTCTCAGACAAACTCTATCCTTTCCAAACTTACCCTTCCATATTTAATCTAATACCTTATAACTCCTTAACTTAATTATAACACTTCCATTTATTCTATACAACCATATGTAAATAATAATATACCTAATTAAACTCCAAAAATTATTAACTAAAAAATTTTGATTTTTTTACTCATGACGAAACGCCATCATATTCTCATTTAATAATTCTAACTTCCAAAAATGTTCAAGGTCCAACAGAAAGAACTGGATTAGTGACGTATCGATTGAAGCTACTAGATGAGCTCACTAGGATTCACAACGTGTTCCATGTATCTATGCTTCGCAAATACCTAGCAGACCCCTCAAACATAATCACAAAACAATTAGTGAACTTAAAGGAAGATGTGACTTTTGAGGAGGAACCAATATAGATCCTCAACCGTAGAGAACATGTTCTGCTTAATAAGATCATTCTTTTGGTTAAGATACTATGGAGAAATCATGGGGTAAAGGAAGCTAGATAGGAGCCTGAGCAACAGATGTGTACATTGCATCCCCACCTGTTTTAAATAGGTACGCTTAGTTAAATTTCGAGGAAGAAATTTTTATAAGGTAGGGTGATTATAAAACCCCAAACTTTTCCTTTCATTTGAATATAGATTTATATTTTCGGTGAATATTATTTCTAGATGAATAATGAATTTAGGTGAACAGTATTTCTACTTGAAAAGTGATTTTTTGGGGACCCAACCTTGAAAATTTGAAAATATTCGAAATAGGTATTAAAGTCTAATGATACTGAAATTGATTGAAAATAAGTCTAATAGAATGGACTTCAGGAGTTTTGCAAGTTTAGGATTAAAATGCCTTTTTTGGAAAATAATGGGTATTGATGATTTTAAACCCATATGAATTTTTTTAAAGCATCCAATCAATAATTATTGACCCTAATTAGAGTATTTCATGTTCACTTTGATGATAAGAAAATTGTGAACTATTTTTAGAATTTAATTCGGTTAGTTGGTGAATAAATTCATTAAAGAGCAATTTGGTCTTCTTTTTATAAAATAAAATTAATGGATTAATGAATCATACTTAATGACCAATTAAAGGATTTCTTAAAGGTTAAGAATTATTAATTACATGGTGATGACTCATTAGAGATGACCAATGAGAAAATGACATGTGTAATGGACTAAATGAGTATAAAAAATAAATTTAGTCATGAATTGTTTCATTTTGGCGTGTTAATTGTGAGAGTGAAAAAGAAAAGGAAAAGAAAAGAAACTAAGGTGGGATTTCAAACAAGGAGAAGGTGAAGAAGAGGGCATCTAGTTTTAATGGATTTTGAGTATGATTTGAAATTTTTTTATCAATTTTAAGTGCTTATCAATTACCCAAGAGATTGAAAGAAAAAGTGGTAAGTTTTCCTAGCTTAAGCTACCATTTTTGTGGGTTTTTAAATGGGATGGATTTATTTATAATAAATTGTGGTTTTGACTTGCCATGGAGATAATAAGCTTGGAAGCATTCAATTTTTGAAAGCAAAAAAGTAAACTAAGAGATCAAGCTTGAAAGAATTGCTCAAGGTTAGGGTTTCGTAATTAAAAATTGGTTTGATTTCATTTTATGGTTTTAGACTTCAATTCAATATGTAGGAGGCTAATTAATGTCTTAAAAATAAAAAGGAAATTGATTGGTGGCTTAGATGATGAATTTGGACTAGGTAAAGTTTATGTAAGTTTGAGAATTTTATTTTTCAAATGGTTGGGGATGATATTATGTGAATTGAATGATGTTATATATTTTAAAACATGTATTTATGATATGATATATTAAGAAAATGGAAGGATAATTGATGTGTATCAATTTGGCCAAGCTAGTAAATTGATGTAAAAAAATTGCAACTTTTAGTTTGTTGTGTTTGGATTATTCTTGGCATGGATCTTAGGTTAACTGTGTTGAAAACCTAGAAAGAAAATGAAATGATAGTATATATATGTATGGTGAAGGCAATTCGGCCTTAAGAGGAAATGTAATTGTTAGTGTGAGTTGTTGCAGTTTGATTATGGTTATTGTTGGGCCCGAGTCTCAGTTACGATATTTCATGGTGACAATAAACTAGGGTTGGGTGACTTTAAAAGAAATAAAAAAGGTTACAATTAACATTTAATAATACAAGAAGTCACGGTTAGGAGTAAAAGAATTAAATGAACCTTTAATAAGAACCGAATTCACGGTTGTGACTTAAGTAGTCATGACTGTAAAAAAATAACGGGGGAGTCCTCTATATTAAAAAGTCACGGTTGTGACTTAACAAGTCATGGCCGTGCAGAGGAAGAAGAGTCATGGTGGTGACTAAGCCTTTTAAAGGAAATACAAAAATGATTCAAACATGCAGCTCGATTATGCACTTTTAGCATAAAAATGGGCCAATGCACGATCATCATACCCTTCCATCATTGAAGCATGATCGTGCACTCCTGAGATTTAAGGGCTCTGACACAATCATGCACCCTTAATGTGCACTTAGAATTATAAATAACATATCTCTCAATTATGATGTCCAAACATTACAACCTTTATACCATTAGAAAGCTAAGAGAATAAGGTACAACTTTTATGAAGATAACTTTGTCTAATTCTTCCTACATCAATACAGTTTAATCAATGTACTCAGGACACAAATTTGTCCCATTTTTCTTCTTTATAGCCTATCATGAATTAGACACAACCCAAAGACACGAATCCAACAACACAAGCCCGACATACAAAACTTCCAACATATCAGACTCTTAACATAACACTTTATTTAGAAAAATGTATGAAAAAGCCATCAAACACCTCACAATTGTATTCCCAACTGAAATTGACAACTAACAGGGAAGAAAATCTGAATATGTATAAGTGGAAATTTTCAACTCTTACTTTCATTTTTTAAACATAACAAAATTTTATTTCTCAAACGAAGCAGAGTTGATACATGACTTTCAATTACATATCAATAGTTAAAACAATAGCATAATCTAAAATACAACAGGAATGCTCATGGTTAATATGATTTTTAAAGCTACCAAAAGTGATCGAACTAACTTAGTTACAACAGATAAATTTCTTGGAGTTTGCTGAAGTTTGCAAGGGTCAATGATCTGCTTGGTCTCAACTTGAGGAGTGGAAAATAATGGGGTGAGCTGCGAAGCTCAGTAGGTAATACGTTTATAGCCATTGGTAATAGGCCATATATGATCAAGCACATAATATATATATATATATATTATATCTCATTTTAATCTAGAAATTTATTTATCCACATTTCCAGCTCAAAGAACTCATATGTTATCACATAAATCATATCATGTATTTTCAATCATCAAAGCATAACATTCAATTGTATATCATGCTCAACAATTCAAAGAGAAATGCACATATATATAATGGCTTCCGAGAATCCTATGAAACGAAATCAAGAAACCAAAGTTTACACCATGAATGAAATGAGTCCATTTTTCGGAGCTCATATGCCACAAGCGGGCAGCTGAGAGAAGGCTTTAAGTCAACTTGCATGTGATGAATGAAATGGTATCTCTCTTACCCACATAAGAAAATTTTCAATGCTCACATATTTAATAACATATTCATACTTTCGTGCTTTTTGTGCTTCTCTTCTTTTCATTAATACAAAATGTAGAAAAATCTTTCAAGGCATAACAAGATAACAAATCACAGTACATTTTTCCCACATTCACAATGATTTAAAGTTAAGCAATTAAACACACAAACAAGTAAGAGTTTATCCCATCATCACAACAACTATAAACATATTACCCACCTATTTACTTGTAACTCCAAACCCAAGTTTGTCTCTCCTCTGTCTCTTTCCTTCAATTTTCTTGGTTTCCTTCAAACAAAAAAACTTTCATTTAAACTAATATACAAATAGAAATTCCCTACATACTGAGCTTAGACTTAGTCTGCTATTGGTTTACCTAAGAAGCCAATAAATGAGACTCTTCTCATTTATTTTAAGATGGCTATATGAAAAGACCAATAACTTAAAATGATACATCTCATTTTCGATTTTGTGATGAAAGAAGGAAGAGGTTCCATCAATAAAAGAAAACCATTAAACCATTTAACGATAAGGTTATAACTCTATTTAATGATGATAAAGCATGTTAAAAACCATCTTAAATGTAGCAAACTAATGCTAAATATGCAGCTGCACATTTAGCCCATTAAAACCAAAAATCCACCTCCTTTTATCTTTAATAACTTTGATTTAATTTAATTAATCTATTTAGTCAAATTAAACTAAAGTCTAGCCCATTTCTAAATGTTCAGTTGGGCTTCTAATTAAAGTAAGTCCAACATTCCATCATAGGCTTTAAAATCTCTATTTTTATTTCTTACTTTGCTTGATAACCTTTCTAGAGGACAAATGTGGAATGTAATTGGACTTATATAATTCAAGCTTCAATAAGCATGAAATTAATTTAATCTCATTAGAAATAATTGCAGCTTGTTAACTAAATGTCATTCCACTAAAGACAATTAGTTGACCTCTTGAATTATTAAATATTATGAGAACACATGTTTCAAATAAGATGTTCAATTGCAAACTCTAATATGAACCATATTGTAACCATCCGCCTAAGAAAGGATAAAATTATCGTTTTGGCTTATGTTGATTTTTCCTTCTAGGTCTCCCGTTTTACTCTATTTGATGATTAACACATAAGATCTCATCTTAGTGTTAAGACTTGAAGGATAGCTAGTCCATCGAACTACTGGTGCCAGTTTAATCACCAATCTTCATGAAACATCTAGAAGTGATGATATGACTATAAACTCTTTATTTGAGTGAATGTTCCCTGATAAATGTTTCAACTAATAATTCCAACATGTAGGCACTAAATTGATACTCTATAAAAATCCATTCCGATCATATTAAGAATTATAATGAAACACATATGAGTTCACTATTCATCAAGATTGTGGTCCATAATAAACTAATGCTTAAGTGTATGTTTTAAGATTAAAGTAATGACCTACTTTATTCTTTAAAACAAACGTGATTCCAAATTCATTTAATAGTGCCATTATCGATATTCAACTACTATCATGATATGTAACTTATCATTCCCTTGGAGTAAACTCTTTTACTCTCATGGAGATAAATCACAACACTACAGTCTAAAGCATAATCAAGCAACCAATTTGATTATTCAACTGTGAATCAATTATTTTAGATTCTAATAATATAAATGTTTCCTGTACATCTCTATATATATCTAAATTACTTACAAAAGAATCTCAGTACCTTATGACTATTTTTATTATGCTCATAGATATAAAACTAAACTCTTTTATTTTATTAATAATAAATATTTTCATTACAACAGTAACTAGAAGAAAATTAAGTTATAAGTAAATACACTCGCTTTCTAGGGCACTATATTTACATAACTCCAAGAATCTCTCACTTACCCTAAAGCAAGTTTGACATATCGCTCATTCCCATCCCTGCTAGGTGACCTCAAAACTCTTTTGAGATGGATTCTTTGTAAATGGATCAATAAGGTTTTGTTCTGTGGGAATCTTTACCACATTCACCCCACCACATTGTATTATCTCCCATATGAAATGATACTTTCTCTCAATGTGTTTGGAAACTTTATGGTTTCGAGGTTCCTTAGAATTAGCCATTACCCCACTATTATCACAATGAAGTGTAATGGATTTTTTGCCTCAGGAACCACCTCAAAATCATTCAAGAACTTGCAGAGCCAGACTGCTTCTTTTGCTGCTTCAGCAACATACTCAGCCTCCATAGACAAATCAGCAACACAAGATTGCTTGATACTCCTCCAGACTGTGACTCCACCTCCTAAAACAAATATAGAGCCAGAAGTTAATTTCCTAGAATCAACATCTGATTGGAAATCGGAATCCATATATCCAGTCAGAATAAGATTACTTCGAGAGTCAACAAGCATTAAGTTCTTCGTCCAATGTTGATACTTTAGTATGCACTTAACTGCAGTCCAATGCTCCATTCCTGGATTGGACTAGAGTCTACTTACCAGTCCCAATGTGTAACAAATATCCGGTCCAGTGCAAAGCATAATATATATTAAACTTCCAACTACCGAAGCATATGGAATGTTATGCATGTGTTCGAACTCCTCTTGGGTCTTAGGTGCTTGCTTCCTTAAAAGTTTGATTCATATATAGTAGGTGTGAAACCCCTCTTGGAATCTTGCATGGCAAACTTATTGAGCATGTTCTTAATGTAGGTTATTTGAGACAAGGCTATCAGTTTGTTCTTATGATCCCTTATAAGTTTGATCCTTAAAACATAGCTAGCCTCTCTTAAATCCTTTATTGAGAATTGTTCGTTCAGCCATCCCTTAACTGTAGATAACATTCCTACATCATTCTTAATAAGTAGAATATCATCAACATACAGGATTAGGAAAATAACCTTGTCATCTTGTATCCTTTTATAGACACAAGGCTCATCTTGGTTTTGTAACCCATAAGTTTTGATAGACTTATCAAACCTAATGTTCCAAGACCCAGAAGCTTGTTTAAGCCCATAAATGGACCTCTACAATTTGCATACCTTATGCTCATTACCTGGCTCAATAAATCCTCCTGGTTGGGTCATATAAATGGTCTCCTCAAGATCCCCATTAAGAAATGCAATTTTACTGTCCATTTTCCATATTTCATAATCAAAATAGGTCGCTATGGACAAAAGAATTCTAATGGACTTAAGCATGGCAACTGGAGAAAAAATCTCCTCGTAGTCTATACCCTCCTTTTAAGTATAGCCTTTAGCTACCAATCTAGCTTTAAAGGTCTCTACCTTTCCATCTGATCATCTTTTTCTTTTGTAGATCCATTTACACCCTATTGCTTTTACATTTGGTGGTGAATTTATAAGGATCAAGAATTCATTGGTGTACATGGAATCTATTTCTGATTCCATTGCCCTGAGCCATTTTTTTGCATCAACATCATTAATAGCCTGTGCATAAGTAATGGGATCCATTTATTCTTGGTCTGAGATGGCTATAATGCCTTCTCCTAGACCTAGATACCTATTAGTTTGTCTCACAACCCTCCTACTACGTCTAGGCATTGCTTGATGTTCAAGTTGCTCTTTTGATTCAACTTTTGAATCCATTTCGACATCATGTTCTGCTATATCCGAATTAACTCTTGCCCTAGATGAAACAACTAACTCTTTAAGTACTACTTCACTTCTTCCTTTGTGATTTATCATAAACTCTTCCTCTAGGAAGGTTGCATTTGAAGACACAAATACCTTCTTGTCCTGTGGACTGTAAAAATAGTATCCTCGAGTACCCATAAGATATCCTAAAAACAAACATACTTCTGACCTTAGTTCCATATTTGTAGATTCAGGCCTTAGAACATGGGCTGGGTAGCCCCATGTCCTTAAGTGCCGTAATGAAGGCATTTAGCTAGTCCACAACTCCTTAGGTGTTTTAGGTACTGATTTGGATTAAGCAAAGTTAAGAAGATAAGTTGTCGATTGTATGGCATATCTTGAGAACGATTATGGATGGCTAGCATAGGACATCATTGATCTTACTATTTCTAATAAATTCCTATTTCTCCTCTCATCTACACCATTCTATTGAGGTGTTCGAGAAGCTGACAAGTTGGAAACAATTTCATTGTCAAATAAATATTGTTGGAACTCTCTAGATAAGTACTCACCACCTCCATCCGATCTCTGACAAGTTATTTTAATGGCTTGCCTAGCTACTTCTCAGCTTCAGCTTTGAATTCTTTGAACTTTTTAAAAGACTCACTTTTTTTATACATCAAATACATATAGTCATGTCTAGAGTATTCGTCTACAAAGGTTATGAAGTATTCATAACCTCCTCTAGCTTGTACGTTCAAGGTTCCACACATATCAGTATGTACGAGGTCCAATATAGATTTAGATATGTTTCCTTTAGAAGGAAATGAAGCCTTGGTCATTTTTCCTTCAATACAAGATTCACAAGTGGGTAACGGATCATCATCCAAGCCTATAAGTATCCTATCCTTTACTAACCTGTCAAGTCTTTTATGACTGATATGATCTATTCTTAAGTGCCACAGATATTTTAAATTAATGATAGAGACATTGGATTGTCATGGTTTTATCAATTCTATGATCTTTAGTGAGCTTGTAATAGGTTCTATAAAGAACAATCCCTGTTTAATTATTGCATTACAAATAAAATCCTTATTCTCATATATTGAAACAATATCTTCAAAATATAAGGAATAACTAGATTTTATTAAACAAAAAAACTGAAATCATGTTCCTTACAAATTGGCATGTAATATACATCCTCCAAATACAACCTATAACCACTAGGAAAGTCCAAGATAATTGCTCCCACTGATTCTGCTGAAACATAGGATCCATCTGCCATTTTAATTTGAAATTGGCCTTTATGTAGTCTTTTTCTTTTGTTAGAACCCCTGCAAAGAATTGCAAACATGGTTAGTGGCTCCTGAATCTAATATCCAAGAATCAGAATCTACCATATTTCTTGTTCCTAACAAACTTAGGAAACCTATGCCTTATTTGATTTTGAGAGACACAAGGTAGACCGCACAGTTTCTTTTCCATTGACCTTGCTCACAACATTGGAAAAATTTTCGTTTGGTGTTTGCTTTGGCCTTCTTTTTCATAGGTTGGGCCTTGACCCCTATTTGGGCCTTCTTTTTTATTGGACCCTTCTCCTTTTGCTTGCCCTTATCATTGGGCTTAGAAGAAGATGCTACATTAGCTTCTGGCCTATAAGCCTTGATATTTAATATCTCCTCTGTACTCTTAAGGGTATTCATCTACTCACACAAGGTATAATCCTTGTTGTTGAGCTCATAGTCCAACTTAAACTGCTGAAAAGAAGAGTTTAAGCTATTGATGATCATAATCATCTGCGTGTCTGCATCCGTGTCCACCCTAAACATCTCAACCTCAGTGATTATAAAGATTGCCTTAAGCATGTAATCCTGTACCGATTCACAAAGTTTTTATCTGAGATTATGAAAGGTTTAGATAGCTTTCACCCTTACAGACCTGATCCTCAGACTAAACATCTTGTAGAGGTGATGAACCCACTAGCAGTTTTCTTACAAGCAATTTGCTTTTGCAACATGTTGCTGACAGAAGCTAGAATATAGCACTTAGTAATCTTATCAACATTCTGCCATCATTCATATTGTTGGAATTACTCAGGAGTTGAATCTCATTTTCAATTAATACCCATAAAATTCATTCATATTGAAGAACAATATCAAGGTTACGTCTCCATTCATTAAAATTCTCTCTATTTTCTAATTTGTTATTTGTCAAGAGCAAAGTGAGTGGATTCATTTTGTGGTTGATTATGTTTGAAAATATAAATTATAAAAGAATGAGCATCCTAGTCAATAATATTGGAACTTTGTATAAAATCATGATGCATGTATGCATGATGATAAAGTTAACAAAACATAAAACTAAAATTTTATACAACGGTTATTTTTCTTATTTATAACGGACTAAGTAACTGTGGCCATCTTATCCATTAAAAGAAAAATTAGGACCCTCCTACTAAAAAAATTACCAATCATCTTCATGCCTAACCTTTTGAGAAGCATCATGATTTGGTCCATACTTTTACCAATAGAGCTACGGTGGGTAGAATATTGATAAAATATGTTGAGTGTGTAACCATTTGATTCACCCACTAAAGGTACTTGCAAACCATGCCTCGGTGGGAGGTCACATTCCCCATCAATAAGTGGACTTATCCTTTAGGAGACCTAAACCATGCAGATCTAGGATTCATGCCCTTCAGTGGGGAGTAACACTTCACCACATGCAAATAGGCCATCATATGGAGACCGTGGACTCTCATATGAGCATCCTCTCCCACTCATTCTTTTTGGGCTTTAAGTTTTAATTATTACCATCTTGTCTAGATGCAATTTATTATCCATCCTATATTGTTTCATTATATATCTTATACATAATGAATGCATGGCAAAGCCTAGGGTTGGAAATTTTCTAAATGACATGCAATTACATAATATCACTATTATTTGCATTCATTTGTCCACTCATCATATGAACTAATAAGCCACTTTTGATTGTCCATCCTAGAAACATAAAAACAATTACAAGGCTTTTAGGCCCATCAAAATCTTCTTGGACTTGGATCTTCCACTTCGAACTCTTCGCTTATATGACTCGACCCATTTGGTGAAAAATGTGTAATGGCCTTTCTTTTCCAACGAAAAATTTGATTTTCAAAAAATAGAAATTTGTCTAAAAGGAAAAGAATTTGCACTTGTTTTTTATAAAAAAACTGAAACTATGGTAAAAAATTTTCATAGAATCAAAAATTTTGATAGAAAAAAAATCCAGCCTTTTTGGTTTTCACAAAACCAACAATTTGTTAAAGAAAAATCCAACACTTTGGTTTTCACACAAAATCGAAATTTAGCCAAGACACTATAATCAAAACCAAAACTTTACCTTTTCATTTCTTCAATCCATGACTTCTTCATCTTCATCATTACATGATTTTGTACATTACATAATGAAAGAAAACAGGAAAAAGAAGTCAAGGAAGAAATATGACGATGAAAGGCCACCCTCCTTGTTACAACCCAAATGAAGAAAACTTACAAGTTAACTTTATAATCTATGGACAACCAAAAGAACAAAACATACACCATATATATTTCTATCACATAAAAATATGTAGCATACAAAAATTTTCAACCCATGCATCACATATAGAAACTGAAATCATGCATAAGAAAACTTAAGCATGCAAGATTTGGCTAAAACGGTAGATTTCAAAACCTTGATTTTAGAAATCAAATTTCAGCTAAAGCGATATAACGAAATCAACATGTCAAGTCATACATGATACGTTATAAGGAAAATAATTACCATAAGAACAAGATGGTAGAAATATACTAACTCCTTTGGTACAGCTTTAACTCCTCGTTGCACTATCTTAACCTCGGCAATGTATCCTCTCTTAGGTGATGTGTCCTCTTCTCGTTATTGTATCCTCGACCAATCCGATCTACCACTTGTTCTCTTTGGATAACTTGGTTAACAAGATCCTTTGGTGGGAAAGGAGAAGAAAACTTGAAGAGATTTTTCCTTAGAAAAGGAAACTAAAGATAAGACACCTCTCATGCAAATTTCGGTTATCTCATGCAAAATTCAACAACCCTTAGTGTTCTTTCTCTCAATTTCGGTTAAGCCTCAAAGAAAGAAGTGAAGTGCATCCAATGCATCACATCCTTTCCCAATCAATCATAAAGAAGCCAATAAATTAGATTCTTCTATTTGTTTTAAGATGGCTATATGAAAAGACCAATAACCTAAAATGATACATCTCATTTTTGGTTTTGAGATGAAAGAAGGAAGAGTGTCCATCAAATGCACCTCTTTCTTCTTTAATCTAATGAATGCTAAATGATTACATGCTATCATTAAAAGACAACCATTAAACCATTTAATGATAAGGTCATAACTCTATTTAATGATGATAAAACATGTTAAAAACCATCTTAAATGTAGTAAACCAATGCTAAATTTGCAGCTGCACATTTAGCCCATTAAAACCAAAAATCTACCTCCTTTTATCTTTAATAAATTTGATTTAATTTAATTAATCTAATTAATCTGATTAAACCAAAGTCTAGACCATTTCTAAATGTTCATTTGGGCTTCTAATTAAAGTAAGCCCAACATTCCATCATAGGCTTTAAAATCTCTATTTGTATTTCTTACTTTGCTTGATAACCTTCCTAGAAGCCAAATAGGGAATCTAATTGGACTTATATAATTCAAGCTCCAATAAGCCCAGAATTAATTTAATCTCATTAGAATTAATTCCAGCTTATTAACTAGATGTCATTCCACTAAAGACAATTAGTTAAACTCGTGAATTGTTAAATATTGTGAGAACACATGTTTCAAATAAGATATACAATTGCAAATTCTAATATGAACCATATTATAGCCATCCACACAATAAAGGGTAAAATTACCGTTTTTTTTCGTTATATTGATTTTTCCTTCTAGATCTCCCATTTTACTCTATATGGTGATTAACACACAAAATCTCATCTTGGTGTTAAGAGTTGATGGGTAGCTAGTCTATCAAACTACTATCACCAGTTTAATCACCAATTTCTGTAAAACATCTATAAGTGATGATATCATTATAAACTCTTTATTTAAGTGAATGTTCCTTGATATATGTTTCAATTAATAATTTAAACATCCAGACACTAGATTGATACTTTATAAAAATCAACTCCGATCATATTAAGAATTATAATGAAACATATATGAGTTCACCACTCATCAAGATTGTGGTCCATAATAAACAAATGCTTAAGTGTATGTTTTAAGATTAAAGTAACAACCTACTTTATTCTTTAAAATATACGTGTTCTAGATTCATTTAAGTGCCATTATCGATAGTCAACTACTATCATGATATGAAACTTATCATTCCCTTGAAGTAAGCTCTTTCACTTATATAGAGACAAATCGCAACACTACAGTCTAAACCATAATCAAGTGACGAACTTGATTATTCAATTTTGAATCAATTATTTTAGATTCTAATAATATGTATGTTTCCGATACTTCTCTATGTATATGTATATTACTTACAAAAGAATCTCGATACCTTATGACTAGTTTTATTATGCTCATACATATAAAACCAAACTCTTTTGTTTTATTGATAATAAATATTTTCATTACAAAAAATAACTGGAAGAAAATTAAGTTATAAGTTAATACACTTACTTTCCAGGGCACTATATTTACATAACTCTAACAGTCATATTCCTTTAGTAGTTCTAACAACCTTCTTTGCCTCAAATTTAACTCTTTTTAGTTCATCAAATATTTAAGACTTTTGTGGTCTGTAAATACCTTGGTGGTGGCTCCATATAAGTATTGTCTTCATATTTTCAATGTAAATATTATGGCAGCCAACTCCAAGTCATGCATGGGATAATTCATCTCATAAGGTTTTAATTGCCTAAAAACATAAGTAATTACTTTATCTCTTTGCGTTAACAAACACCCTAATCCTTTCCTTGAGGCATCACTATACTGTATATCCATCACTACCAAAAGGTAAGGTCAGAATTGGTGTAGTTGTAAGCCTATTCTTCAATTCCTTAAAGCTCTTCTAACATTCTTCTGTCCACACAAACTTCTGACTCTTTCTTTTTTAGTCAAAATTCTCATTTATAGAATTTAGCATACAAGTCGTTCTTCCTCAAGGTCTCTAAGGTAATCCTCAAATGTTCTTCATGCTCCTTATCGCTCTTAGAATAAAACAATATATCATCAATAAAGAATATGATAAATTGGCCTAAGAAAGGCTTGAAGACTCTATTCATTAAGTCGACGAAGGCTATAGGGGCATTAGTTAATCCAAAGGGCATAACTAAGAACTCAAAATGCCTATATCATGTTCTTAAAGTAGTATTTAATACATCATACTCTTTTATTCTCAATTGCTGGTAACCTGATCTCAAATCTATCTTGGAAAAGACTTTTGCTCCTTGCAATTGATCAAAAAAATCATCTATGCATGGAAGAGGATATCCATTCTTGATGGTAACGTGATTGAGCTTCCTATAGTCCACACACATCTTTAAGGATTAGTCTTTCTTCTTCACAAAAAGAACTGGAGCTTCTAGCCTAATATAACCTTTCTCCAAAACCTCTTCTAACTGTTCTTTAAGCTCTTTCAATTTTGTTGGAGCCATTCTATAAGGTGGAATTGATATTAGTGTTGCGCTTAGATGAAACTCTATGATAAACTTAATCTCTTTAGGTGACGATAGTCCTGGTAATTCCTCTAGAAAGACATCTTGATTTTTCCCAGCTACAGGAATATCTTCTAATTTTCTTCCATCTATCTTTGTGTCTACCACGTATGCCAAGAATGCTTCACATCCTTTCCTCATCTTTTTATCTGTTGTTAGATTTGAAATAATTTTAGATGGGCTTGCTTTCTTGTTTCATACAAACACCACCTTTTTACTGTTGTCAAGCTCAAACTCTACTATCTTTTGTTTACAATTTAACTTGGCATTATATTTTTCTAAGGTATCCATCTCCAAAATCACATCTACTCCCTTTATCTTCAATGGCATTAAGTCCACCACTAATTTACTCCCTTGATGTATATTTCACACTTTCGATAAACATGAATAATAATAACATACTGGCCAATTGGGATACTAACCATCAAAGCGCTATCTAATGAACTCAAATTTCTACCATGCATAATCATACTTTATTAAAAAAATGAGTGGGTAGACCCCGAATCAATCAAAACAATAATATCATCATTAAAAAATTTAACCATACTTGTCAAAACCTCTGGAGCTATTTTTTCTTCCTCCCTCGTCATTGCAAATGCCCGAGTTAGTGCTTGCTCCCTCGGTCTTCTTGGAGGATTCACTTTCCTGGTTGCATTAGAATTACTCACTTTAGTTACAAACTTGATTCTTATAGTCTCAGCCCTCTTTAAAGCTTACATTTGATTTTCCTCCTGTCTTGCATACTATGGACACTCTTTAGTTATGTGTCCTTTCTCTCCACAATTAAAACAAGCTCCAATCAGCTTATAGCACTCCCCTTTATGGAATTTACCATAATGATCACATTTGGGAATTGATGACCTATCCCCCTCTCATCTTCTACTACCTCCAATAGTTGAGGCTTGATGAGACATGGTTTTTGTCAGTTTAGGCCTGCTTGCACCACTGCTCCTAACCTCAAACAGTGTGGGGAAAGTTCTAGCACACTTTTCTAGCATGGGAGCACTACCTTCCTTTCTGTTCATTGCATTCTTTATATTTTCCATCTTCTCAACCCTTAAAGCAACTTCTGCTAGTTGTTGGAAGTCATAAAAATTTTATGCCACCACTTTTTCTCTGATGGCCAATTGCAATCCCGCTTCAAATCTTTGACACTTAGCTGCTTCGTGCATCATCAGCTCAAATACATATTTGGACAATTGTGTAATTTTACGCTCATATTCACTCACCATCATCTCCCTCTGTGTAAGGCTCAGAAACTCACTCTGCTTCTGCTAGATAAACACCTCAAACATATATTTCTTCTTATAAGCAGCTTGGAAATCCTTCCATGTCAACACTGGCGATTTTATCTGACTCCCTGGTATGCTTTCCCACAAATGCAAGGCTTCTTCTTATAGCAAGCTCGCTACATATACAATCTTTTCATCATCTTCACAATCCATCTGTTCCAATATTCTTTCCATCTTCCTCAACCATGTTTCGGCTTCTTCTGGATCAGTTATCCTATAAAATTCCAATGCTCCATACTTCCTCAGCTTATTGATTTACTTTCCTTTCTTAGCTGGGGCTAGGGTAGAAGTTGATGATGTCTGGCCTATGGCCTAGACAAAATGCTGAGCAAAGGCTTGGAATAGTCTAGAATCAAAGGAATATGAAATTTGCTCTTGAGGAAGAGGTGATTCGTGCATTTGCAGGTGAAAGGGCTCACTACCTTACCCTACAGTTGCCTCAGCAATTGCTAGAGCTTTAGACTTATCAGTACCCTCCTCTCCTGCTGGAGAACAGGGTGTAGCAGATCCTTGTAAAAATCCTTGTGTTGTTCTATAAAGTGGCATTTTACTCCTTCAATAAAACATTATCATTTAGCTTACTTTTAATTTTAATTTTATTTCCAACATCTATGCATGATATCTATGTCATTCAATCAATCAATCAATTTAATAATGCAAACAAGTTATCACACAACATAATAATTCATATCATAACATATTCTAAGCCTAGGAATCCTAAAAAAACCGTAGGCTCTGATATTAAAAATGTTGGGCCCAGGTCTCGGTTACGATATTTCATGGTGACAATACACTAGGGTTGGGTGACTTTAAAAGAAATAAAGAGAAGTCACAATTAACATCAAATAATACAAGAAGTCGCGATTGGGAGTAAAATAATTAATTGAACCTTTAATAAGAAACAAAGTCACCTATTTAGCTAATGTAGTCATTTATTACCCACCTATTTACTTGTAACTCCAAACTCAAGTTTGTCTCTTTTCTTGCTCTATCCTTTAATTTTATTGCTTTCCTTCCAAAAACAAACTTTCATTCAAACTAATATACAAATGGAAAATCCCTAAAACTCTAATATCCAAAAATGAGCTTAGACTTAATATACTATTGGTTTACTTAAACTAGAAGAACTAAGATCTAGTTGAAAATTCATGAAAATCTAAGAAAATGGATTTCCTGGTTTCCTCTTTCTCCCTTCATTTTCAGCACATAAACTTTACTTCCTCTAGCTCCTTCTTCTACAAAAGCAAGAAGAAAAGATAGAAGTTACCTAAAAACTCAGCTGAACCTTTCCTTTCTTCTTCTTTCTCCTTTTTCTTTCTTTCCTTCTTCTTTTTCTATTCAGTTTCTACTTCTCTTCTTCTAGTTTCTTCTAGGTTTTTCTTTCTCTCTTACTTCTCTACCACGAGTCTCCACTCTTTCTCATTTCTTTTCTTGTTAATTTAAGACAACTCTTTGTCTTTCCTAGCTTACCCTTCTATAATTAATCTAATGCCTACTTACTCCTTAACTTAATTCTAAGATTCCCATTAATACTTACAAACACATAATTTATTAAAAAAATTTCTAAGCATAGGGTGAGAGGTCACGGTTGTGACTTATCTTTTACTTTGCACGGTTGTGACTTCTCAAGTCACAATCATTTGGGGTCCAATAGTTATGGTGTAAACAAGTTAAAATTTTAAGGTTGTTTTTGTGAAAAATCAAACAGAAAAATTTAGCATTAATAGCATTACATATTCGACTATATGGTGAATTAATTGAGTGAGATAGTGTTTTAAGGAAATTCATAAGTTAGAATGAGTAAAAGATGGTATTTAAGTAATTTTCAACGAGAAGTTAGATTTTAAAAGGAGAATAATATATTAACTTATGGAAGTTAAACTAAAAATATGATCAGCGTATGTGTTACACGATTAAACACTAACCTTGAATTCGAATTTGGAAATAAATACCTAAGAGAAATACAATTTGTATTGGTAAAGGAGGGGCAAAAAATGTTTGACTGTGCTTGGCGATAAATTTACAAAACATTGAGTGTATTTTAATTATTTTATATGAATAAATTTTTAGCCTATGATATGCCTTGATGGTATTACAGATTTATTAGTTAGAGTACCTTAAAATATGCATGGTAGTGTCTTGGGTTGTCAGTTACTAACAATGGGTGATATTTTTTTTATCAGTAGACCAATGAGTCACCCTCTACATGTATTGGCTATATATAGTGCTAGCTAAAATTATTATGGATAAGCAATGTAGAACTAGCTAAGTAATTTCCAGTTTATAGTAGCTAACCTATTGCGAGTAACTGATCAAAAACTAATAAAACTAGCTCCATAATCAGTGGTTAACTAGTCATTGGTAAACGATGCAGAACTAACTCTGTGACTTGATGCCTAAGGTACCATATGGTAAAGAAATTAGCGGTGGGCTATATTGTGTAAGAAAATTTATGAAAATAATAATGTTGCCATTATTTATTTTAAAAGTTATTTTAATTTGGATTGAGGAAGCATATATGTTTTATATTATTATTGTATTATACGAAATGAAATGAATTCTTTTAGGGAGGTTTAAATTATTAAATATGATTAGAATAGAAAATCTAACACTCACTGATCTTGTTTATCTTAACTATATTTTTTTCCTAGGTGCACGCTCAAGGAACTTAGTAGTAAGGACTCCAACTCATGACTAGTTAGCTTTGTCATATGCTGATGTGTAAGTATATTTTCCTTGTACATATAATTTTTGGGAACTATTGCATATTTAGGAATATGTTTTGAATATTTTTTTTGTAACAATGCATGTACAAATATGTTTTTAAATTAATTACATGGATGTATTTTAGCCTTTTTAAAATTAATTGATTTAATTATTTAAGATTTCTTGTGAGTGGACTAGAAGTACAAAATTTGTAGTGGTGAATTTGGTGTGATTATAGAAGTGTTTTGAACATTTTCAAAGGCATTGGAAATTTTGGAAATATAAAAAATGTAGTCATTATGCTGCCGAAATTTTTAAAAAATGATTTCAAAAAAGTCCACTATTTATGTTTATTAATGTTGAGTTAAGGCTTTTTGTTGAAAAAACAATAGGCTTAGCTCCACATAAACTTTCCAACTGGGTTAGATATAGACTGGCAGGCCACTGAGGGAATCCAAGCAGGCCGCCTAGTTGTTTCGAAAGAGGGGCGTATCAACTATTGTCTCATAAACTTTGGTGACAACATGTAAGATATATGTCAACACCATGATAGCAAGATGCAAGAGGTTGCATAGAGTAGAGTTGAAAGATATAGTACCTTGATGAATTTTTTCATTCAATTTAGCCTACCAAAAGCATAATTGTGGACTGAAATTAAAGTAATTTTCTATAGAATGATAATAGTTATCATATGAAGAAAATGATTGCCTGAATTTTCTTACCTATACATGGTATGACAAAGATCATGTATATTTCTAGTTCATGCTTAAGAGTATTTGATACTAAATTTAGATTTGAAATTATTATAATGTTCAATGCATGACAAGAAATAGATTATTGAGTAAAACTATTTGATCTAGCTTTATATGAATAGTTTACATATGTTGAATCAAAGCATATTTATGCTTAATATAAGTGGCAGAAAAACAAAGTTAGAAAACTGAGACTATAATTTTATGCCATCTTGGTTAAATTAATAAGGTGAGAATCATTAAGTTACATACAAGGATATATGTATCCTTTTGATTATGAATCGTATGAAACTTATTAAGTTGAAGAATAACCAAATCAATATTTGATGAAAGGATGATGATGATGTTGACATGCTAAATTTATACATGTGATGTATTTGATGGATTAAAAATTTATAAAAGGATGATACCTATATTTCATTAAATGACTAATGAATTTATAAGATATAGTTATATGCATTAACTGAAATAATGATTTATAACTTTGAAAAAGTTCAAATTGATTAAATCTAAATAGAAACTAAGCATTAAAAATGTTGAATCACTTTGATGAGATCGTTATGGTAAGTTTAAATTTTTGGTTATCTATAGGGAACGAAATTCTTAGTTGAATATTTTTACAAAAACATTCCATAAGGGTATGGACATATGTAATGAGAAAAGTACAATATGAGATATTTTATAATACAATAGTATTTCTTCTATAGCAATGCCTAGTATAATGACTTATGCTGGACCTCGTTTCCGGAGCCTAACTATCCGAAATATCATAAGACGTGAACGTGTTGGACCCATAAGGTTATGTCCATGGGGTCTCTCCAAAACCAGTACAGACGGTAGAATCACAAATTGACTTCTTCAGAAAAATTGTAGTTCCATGTCTCTATTTTATTTTGAAATAATAATCGTCTCATTCGGAGCTCTACAGATCAAGATATGATTAAACTACCGAAGTATGTTCAGTAAAATAACCAATTCATGCTCTTCCAGTTGTTTCCCTCACTTTCTCTCCATCAATATTTTTCAAATGGATACCAAAATTTTATGGAGAGATAAAGAAATATGTTAGGAATCCATTGGTTTAAAAATCACTTCATTTGGAGGTCAGAAGATGAAGTTATGGCCAAAAGAGTCAACCATGATTATGTCCTCAATCATATTATACCTATCTTGGTACAATTGGCATCACTTTCACTAAAGATATTGGATTTTGGCCATTTTAGGACTATTTTGAAGAGGACTTCGAGATATACAACTTTTATGAAGACTCCAAAGAGAGATTTTGTCATTTGGAGGGTCAAAATAAGACAACTTTGTCTTATACAAAGTGATTAGGTCTAAAATGGGTCAGACGAATCAGTCTAAGACGATCCAGACTAAGACGATCCAAAGTAAGACGATCTAGACTAAGACCCAAAGTAAGATGGTCCAGACTAAGATGATCCAAAGTAAGATGATCCAGACTAAGATGATCCGGAGTAAGACAATCCAGACTACAACGAAACATATCCAGCTCCCTCTAAAGCATCTCCAATGATTCCTACATCCACTCTAACATCACTTTCTGTAATAATCTTCCCAATTTCACTTCTTCTAATGCAATGTCCCTCGTTAAACATTCAATTATCAAATTGATTTCATTAAACTCCCAATTCTCAACTCCATTGATTCGTCACGTACAACAAATTCTCATCTTTCACTGTAGCTGTCCTGTATGCATCCTGTACAACATTAACAAAGTATAATGATCATATCTCTTAACTCCGATATCCAAAAATTTCATACTTTATATCATTGGAAAACTAGAAAGATAATCTACAAATTTTATGAAGATAACTTTGGCTAATTCGACCTAAATCAATATAGTTTTTCCTTTGAGTTCAAAACATAATTTCTACACCTATGAAAGCTTACAAAATGCAATATCTCTTCATATCAGTTCAACTACTAAGTAATTTTGTAAACTCTTGAATCTCACCTCAAATTACTTATCCCATACAACCTTTCCAATCTCTAACATGCTATTCCAAAACAAACAACAATTTGCAATCTCAACGAAGAAGAATGTGCACATACATTTCATCAACCAATAACAACTCAACCCAAAAGATAAATATGTACATACAAAAAAGAAACTTCTTCAATTCTTGATCTCGTTACTAAATCCAAAATAGAGTTTGAACATAGCTTTAGTTACATATCAACAATCCACATCAATAACTTAATACAAAAATACAAATGGAAGCTCGTGTTTGATATGCTTATAAAGCTATCCAAAATGTTCACTAACTTAGTACAAAAGTCTCTAACTATCTTAAAGTTTCCAATGCCATGCAAGGATTAAACAACCTTCTTGTTCTATACATGAGGAGTAAAATAATGGGTTGAGCTACACAGCTCAGTGGCTAATATATTTATAGCCATTGACAATCAACACAATTCAAGCATATGCACATGTATAACTAACATTTCAAGCATTCTCAACCTATTCTAGCAATTCAAGCATTAATCAATTTAGCTCAAAACTTATAACACATAACATAGACATTACCCATTAAACACAAAACTCAAATGCATCATACTTGACAATTCAAAGATGCAATGCACAAACAAATGGCTCGAGAGTTTTGTGGAACAAAATGAAGAAACTGAAGTTTACAACGTGAATAAAACGAGTCCGATTTTTCAGGATCTCGTGGCCTCAAGTGGGAAGCTGGAAGAAGACTATAGGTCAACGTTCATATGACTAATGAAATGGGTTCCTCTCTTGCCTAATCACAAACAAATTTTATGCTCAAAATAGTCAGTCACAAATCTATGATCTTGTGCTTCTTTTACTTTTTCTTCTTTCCTTTTTATACAAATGTCATAACCTGTTTCAAGGCGTAACATGATCATAATTCATCATGCATTTTCGAACATTTATAATGATTTCAAATTCACCCAAATCAATGCAAGCAAATCAACATACACACACATAGGCAAGAATTTTCCCAATTACACAATAACTATGAATACATTACCCACCTAAATCCTTTGCAAAAAATCCAACTAAAGGTTATCTTTCCTCTTGCTCTTGGGTAGGATTCTCTTAGTTTCCTAAAACAACTAAGGTTCCTTTCAAAATAACATTCTAATAAAATTCATAAAATTCAATAATCACAAAAAATGCAATAAACACAAATTAAGCTTAAACCTAACCTACCCATAGTCCATTTAGGTTAGAAAACCCAAGACCTAATTTGGAAACCCTATGAATCAAATCGGTTCCTTCTTCCTCTTCTTCCAACATAACACCCACTCTCTCTCAAAGGCCTTCATTCTCAACACAACCCATTTCTTTAATAAAGTAGGAAGAAATGATGATTAACTTACCTTAACAAGCTTGATTTCTCTTCTTCCCACGTTTTCTTCTTCTGCTCTAACTTCTCTCTCTTTTCTCTTCTCTTCTACGAATCTCTCTTCTCTTCTTCTAAATTTTAAGACAACTTTTACCCTTGGTCTCCCAATTATGCCCTCGTCATTTAATACAAGGTTCATTTACCCCTTCTTTTGTCTTTATCTACTAACCCTTAAGCTAACTTAATTATAACATTCCCATATTAATTCTAACTTAATTCTAATCTCTATTCACGCTTGCTAAATTTAATGACCCAAATTCTAAGATAAATAAATGAACAAAGAAATCGTAATTAAATAATTGAACAAATAAATCAATAATAACTGAAAAAAATTATCCAACAACTTATCTTCAATAGTTCCAATTAAATCAATTAGCAAGATTCCATATTAGATATGAAACATTAAGCCTCTGAGAGAGTTAAAGTTAATGATTTAAGGATGTAAAACTTAGTTGAATCGTATATTATCCACTAAGTTTAAAATTAAATTACATAATAAAAGGTTATGAGATATCCAAAAGGTTAGATGTAATCGTATAAAACTATTGTAAAAATTGTTTGTTTCAATGTATACTTATAGAAGAATAGTTCTCAAGATAAGTAGTAGGAGTAAGATGAACTTTGAAAAGTTTAATCTAATTATAGTACATCCAATTGGAGCTAGTGCCTTTATTGATACAATTGATGTATAATTGAAAGGCTATGAGACATTAAAAGATTCACTTTCATGATAAATTCAAAAAGTTTGTTTTGGATATGATTATGAATTATCATGTCTACAAGAAGGTTAGTCGAAATATAGCTGTGCTCTTTAGAGGGATTATATAGAGACATATTGCTCATAGAGAAACAAAAATTCTAATTTTCTATTGTCGAAAATATAATTGTCCAAGAGCAACCCTTATGAGATAAGCAAAGGTAACAATTTAACTATGGGAATTAGATCTATAGGGATATATTGGAAGTTGTTTACCTATTCTAATTCAAATTAAATAGATAATGTACTAAAGATGTTTAGTATTTGAGATGTACGATACTTGTGAAGTATCAAACATAACCATCATTTTATGTATGACTTGATATTTGATTTCAAAGGGATAAGGATATTTACTTTAGAAGTAAATCCTAATTAAGGCTTATTTTAGTTAGAACAATGTCATTTTTAAGATTGAAAAGGTTTCAATATAGAAACAGTTGCTAATTAAGCCATAATACGTTTTTCATTCAGTGGAAATGATTAATTGGATCAATAAGTTCTTTAATGAACTTGATGTACTCCTCACATTGTTCAAGATAGTAATATACTATGGAACGTTGGAGATAATGGGATTGTAAAAGGAACTAAGGTCTCATCAGAGATCCAAGGATGTATTTAGACAATTTCTCTTAATTATAATGATAATTAAGATGAAAGTTGTAAGATTTAAGCAAGTGTTCACTGTAGAGAATCTTTTAGATTTCTCTCATTAAGCCACTGTCCCAACAGTAGCATGATCGTTGATCCGCTTCGTCTTTCGGATTTACCCTTGGAGGTCGAATCAAAAATTGAATTCCAAGGATTGCAATATAGGATGCAACCACGAGTCATCTCACTTAATTGGAACCTAATGCAATTGATCTAATCTAGCCTAAATGTCAGGAAATGCAACAAAATTGGTTAGGAAGGGGGGTTTTGGTTCTTTGGAGAACTAACAAAATTGAACTAATTGAAAAGGAAATGTGTTGATATTTTTGGATTTTTGGGAATAAGAAATCGAAAGTTAAAACAATGATCAAATGTGATAAAATCCTCTTGAAAAATGAGCTTTGCCTATCACGGTTCAAAATAAATCTTTGTGGGAGTAAAAATCACTAAATTTCCAAATGATAAACCTTAAAGAACTCTTTAAGTCCAA
>JAOSBN010149217.1:0-24280 GCA_027563595.1 Erythroxylum suave | reverse complement strand
CATGTTGATCCAAAGAAAATTGAAGCAGTGGTGAAGTGGCATGCACCCAAGACAGTGACAGAAGTGAGGAGTTTTCTGGGTCTGGCAGATTACTATAGGAGGTTTGTGGAAGGATTCTCTATGATTGCTACTCCACTAGCTAGGTTATTGAGAAAGAATCAGAAGTTTATCTGGAGTGATGAGTGCCAAAAGAGCTTCGAGGAGCTTAAGCACAGATTGACAAGTGCTCCAATCCTGACTTTGCCTATAGGAGATGAGAGTTATATAGTGTATAGTGATGCTTCAAGAAAGGGTTTGGGTTGTGTATTGATGCAAGGAGACAAGGTAATAACATATGCCTCGTGGCAGCTAAAGCCTTATGAGTTAAATTATACGACCCTTGATCTGGAATTGACAGCAGTGACTTTTTCCTTAAAGATTTGGAGACATTATCTGTATGGGGTTCAGACGAGGATCTTTACTAACCATAAAAGTCTCAAGTACTTACTGAGTCAGAAAGAGTTGAATTTGAGACAGAGAAGGTGGATTGAGTTGCTTAAGGATTATGATTTGTTGATTAAGTACCATCCAGGCATGGAAAATGTCGTGACGGATGCCTTGAGTAGGAAATCATCAATAGCCCATGTTCAGACAGTTTATCTGCCGTTATTGGAAGAGATGGCTAAGCTTAGGATAAGTTTGAAACAAGAGGAACCTGATTTTATTTTTTGCTACCTTCAGAGTGAGAACGATACTCAGAGAGAAGGTTAGGGAGTTACAAGCACAAGATGCAGAATTGAGGAAGCTCCAAGAAGAAATTCAGAATGGCAAGAAGTCTGAAGTGGTAGTGAGGGATGATGGACTCATGACTGTAGGGTATAAGCTTTGTATAGCAAATGTCAAGGAGGTAAAGGATGAGATACTGGATGAGGCACACAATGCACCTTATGCCATACACCCAGGTAGCACTAGGATGTATAAAGATTTGAAAGACCATTTCTAGTGGAAAGGCATGAAGAAGGATGTAGCAGAATATGCAAGCAAGTGTCTAGGGGGTCAACAAGTTAAAGCTGAACATCAGGGACCTTCAGGTAAGTTAAGGCCATTGTCCATTCCTGAGTGGAAGTGGCAAAGGATAACCATGGATTTTCTGATGGGTTTGCCCAAAACTAATAGGAAGCATGATGCCATATGGGTTATTATTGACCGTTTGATGAAGTCAGCCCATCTTCTGAAAATTAAACAGACTGATTCTTTGTATGTGCTAGCAAAGAATTATATTGATGAGATAGTAAGATTACATGGAATTCCTGACTCTATAGTTTCTGACGGAGATCCTCGGTTTACTTTGAGATTCTAGGGAAGTTTACAAAAGGCTCTAGGAACCAAGTTAAGTTTTAGTACTGCTTTCCACCCTTAGACAGATGGCCAATCTGAGAGGACCATTCAAACCCTTGAGGGAATGCTCAGGGCATGTGTGATGGATTTCAAAGGAGCTTGGGATGAGCATTTTCCATTGGTCGAATTTGCTTACAATAATTCATACGATTCAGCCATTTAGATGGCTCCTTATCAAACGCTGCATGGGAGGAGATGTAGAACTCCTATATGCTTGGATGAAGAAGGAGAAAGGAAGCTAATAGGACCAGAATTTGTTCAGATCACAGTTGAAAAGGTCAAATTAGTTAAGCAAAGGCTTAAAGTGGCTCAGGATGGAATGAAAAGCTATATTGATGCACACTGAAAGGAAATAGAGTATAAAGTCGGTGAGAAGGTCTTCTTTAAGACATCTCCTTGGAAAGGAGTTATGAGGTTTGGAAAGAAAGACAAATTAAGCCCAAGATATGTGGGTCCTTACGAAATTATTGAGAGAATTAGACCATTAGCCTATAGGTTGGCATTGCCATAAGAATTATCCCAAATTCATGATGCCTTTCATGTTTCCATGTTGAGGAGATATAGATCAGATCTCACTCACATCATTCAGACCTCTGAGGTTCAGTTAAGAGATGATCTGAGTTATGAGGAGACTGTAGTGGAGATCTTGGATACTAAGGAAAAGATCCTCAGGAACAAGACAGTTCAACTAGTAAAAATCCTGTGGAGAAACCATTCTGTAGAAGAGGCCATGTGGGAGCCCTTGGAAGCCATGAAGGAGAGGTATCCACACCTCTTCCATGACTCAGGTAAGAATTTCGAGGATAAAATTATTTTTTTTAAGAGGGGAAGAAACGATGGCCCCCAAATGTTTTTTTTTAGTTAAGCATCATTTAAATAATTATGAGGTTTGGATAAGTGAAATTTGGGAATTAAATTTTTTAATTATTTTTTTGTTAGTAGAATCTATTTCTTGGGATAGTTGAATTAAAGGTAGAAAAAAATTCATAAAGGGGTATTTTGGGTGGATTACTTAAGGATAGAAGCACTAAGGCATTAAAGGAAGGATAAGGTGGACTTTACTAACCCATTAAGGGTAGAATGGGAAGAGGAAAATGTTGTCTTGTAAATTAGAAGACCAAAAGCGTGAAAGAAGGAAAGAGGGAGAGAAAATAAAAAAAATAGAGAGAAAGAAGAAGAGAGGCTTCGGTGAAGTTGAGAAAGAATAGAGTTTTCGACTAGGTTACATCTTTTCTTAGTCTTAAAGAGAGAGTTTGAGGTTATTCAAGAAGGGAAAAAGATAGAGGAAGGGAAGAGCTTTCTTTAGAGCCAAAAATCTCGCTATTTGGGGAAGATTTAGGAAAATCAAGGAGGGGATCAAGAGAGGTCAAGGAAGCAAGAGGAAAGACATCCTTAAGCAAATTCCTAAGCAAAGCTTTCAAGTACATTTCATGTTTGTAATGGGATGATAAGCCATTATGTTTTCTTTTTTTTCAAGAAAACAAATGATTTTTTTATTGGTTGATTAATTGTGAAAAAGATGATGTAAATGTATATGAAATATTTTATGTTCATGAAAGACATGATTTGAAAATGCACCATTTGGGCAACATGTTTACAAGTTATGAAATGCATGTTATATGGGTTTGGTTTGGTCCCTTAAGTATGTCAAGTGCACTTTGACTAAAGGCTTCTCCTGCCTACCCTCTAGTGGCATGGAGCTCCTTCACATACTCCCATAAGTTCACGGCTATGCAAAAACAATTTTGTGGGAATGCGTTAGTACGTTCTGTTCATGACTACACAGGACCCTTAGGAGAAATGTGTAGTACATTCTGTTTTGGACCTACCCAAACCATTTTGATGTGTTTATGTGTTCATGATATATTGACAAGATTGATTCATATATGAATTGTTTTATTGAGAATTTGGTTGAAAATTTAGGAACCGTGTGTTTTATGATTCAATAAGAATTTTTTTTATGACAATGAACGTTTTAAATGGTTTTGCTTGTTATTTGTTATAAATTTGTCACCTACAAACTTTTAAGCTCACCCCCATTCCTTCCCATCTTCAGGCAATGAACAAGATATCGAGTGGCCGAGTTCAGAGTCAAAGCATCACTCCAGTTTGCATGTTTTGTTTTTTAAAGTTAGATTATGTAAAACAATGCTTTAGTTGCATTTTGAGCGATTCTAGTTTTTATAAACCTTGTATTTTGGATTATGACGCAAGGAGGCTTGAAATACCCACTAAAGCATTATAAAACTCTTATTTGTTTTGAAGATTAATGAAATGTATATATGTTTTGCTCATGATTTTTTTTAAAGCTTCTGCATGGCATTTTCAAGCTTCTATAGGGATAAAGTTTGTATCATGACTTCAGGGGAAAATCTATATTAATCTAGGTTGATTTGGTCAAATTTGTCTTCTTGGAAGTGGTAGTTTATCCTCTTAGCTTTCTAATGGTATATAGTATGAAATTTTTGTACCTTTGGATTGAAAGTTAGAGCCCTTATAAAGGGGAATATGTACGAATGTAAAGACGTATCGTCTGTGATGATGTTACATCGTCTGTGATGACGTAATATCGTCCTAAGAGTTGCATCGTCTTAAGTTGACTTTGCTTCATCTTAAGTTGACCACCTAAATCGTCTGCTTCTTGCATTCATCTATCATCCATAAAGACGCATCGTTTGTGATGACGTCATATCGTCATAAGTTGACCTTTTGCTTCGTCTGAAGTCGACCATCTAAATCGTCTACCTTTTGCTTCATCTACTTTCTGATGAACTTTGTCTACCTTTTTGCTTCATCTACTTTCTGATGAATTTCGCCTACTTTTTGTTTCATCTACTTTTGCATTCGTTTGGTTTCTTCCTAAGTGACCGAAGCTTCTTCTTCTGTACACTGTTCATTTTGTATCGTCTAGTTCCTCTTTGACCGTTTAGACGATATAATTTGTTCCTAAGGTCTTCAAGAAACTTATAGACCTACAAGTCCTCTCTCAAAATAGATAACAAGAATCTTGATCCGATACCTATAACAAAAGTTATGCTAGTTGCCCCAAGAGAAAAAGGTTCAATATGATTGAGGACAGAACCAAATTGAATGATCTTGGTGTCATTAGGGACTTAAGACAAAAGGGGGATCAAAATGTTCTGAAGATGTCAAATTGAAATTCCACTTTGAGTATTCCCACAAATATGTATGGAAATAGGTAAAGTGAGTTCTTTTTGAGGAATGGCTGGTGTGGGCACACCACCTTTATGGGATGCGTGTCCAGATGTCACTTAAGACGTCAGGCACGGGACTCGCAAGGGCGGGGTCCGAGCAAGTAGAGCAGGGGAAGATGCAAAGCATTGGAGATCTGTGGAATGGTAAGTTGAATTTAAGAGATTGAAGTTATTTTACAGATAATGCAAAGGAAGAAAGTTTGCATGGAAACCAGAACACAAAGATTCAAAGTACAGAGACTACAACACCTTGAATTATGAAACTAAAGAAGAAAAAAGAAAAAAATTTTGAGAGTTAATCATGATGGAATGATAAAGCTCTTGCACTATTTTGCATTATCTTGCACACATATTCTATCCTTTTTTCTTTAATAGGTGAATGATGCCTTAAGCATAACACAACATCAAGTTAGTTGAGAAGCTACAAGAGATATATGAAGCTACAAATTTTGAATTTTGGCAGGATGTAAACTGAAACATTAAGATCCACCTATGTAAAGCTTCATGCATCGAGGAGTCTCGATGTGATAATTTCACATCCTTAACCAAAGACAAACCACGATTATCCCTTGAGAGTCTTAATGGAGTTTGTTCCCTCCTGCTTTCAATTTTGCATTTTAGTTCTTTCTCCCTCTCCTCTTGATGCTCCAAAAGGCACTCCCTTTCATTTTTTTCCCTTTCCTTTTACCTTTCTCTATATCTTTCTCATTCTCATTCCCTTTTAATGAATCATACACACGTATTAGGGGTATTATGGTCATTAGTCTTTAAATAACTACCAAAAGTAGTTAGGGTTTTTGAATGTAAAAACGAAAGAATGAAAATAATAGATACTTGTGTGTCTGTCTCTTCTTGACCATTAATTTTCATACGAAGAAGAAACAAAAAGATTGTCTGCAGTAAAGTGTTTCTTTAACTGGTGGAACTACAACAATAATCCAAATACGTGATTATTTGTTTTGTATATATATGCAAAGATCCTGTTTAACATGATTTGTATGATGATGTTCTATCTTAGTTATTCTAAAATTGGCATCAGAGCAGGGTTGTTTCTGTTTTATATATGCATGCTAACATTAAGATGTTCAAATACGTGTTAAATTTTGGCTATTGATTATTTTTGCTGAAATGCTATTCAATCTCTCATTACTTCTCCCTATAGAAGCTTTTTTCCTCCCTCCTGCATTTGTTTCCTGAGAAATTTAGAAAAGAAAAAATGATAAGAACTTTGATCAGTCTTGCCTCTTAACTCTCCGACTTCAGTGGCACAATAAGTTAGTTGTCTCTGTTTTTTTTAGTCCATCGGTTTTCTGTGAATCAATATGGTGTTAGGAGTGGGATGTCAAACCACGCCCTATCAAAGATTTCCACTGAAAAATCAAAACTTGAAAACTCGTAGAAATCAGTGCTCTAGCTCTACATGGTGCGGGTTTCATGGTTAGTTATAGTTTCTGAAAAGGACAACGAGTAAAACAAGCGTATTAATGGATTTATAGAGGAAACACATTCAATTCGTCTTCGTCCTTGGTTTAGCATCACAAGTTTTGAATGTTTGTTATGAATCAATACTGTCTGTTTTTTTTTCAAATTTTTGGTTGTTGTGTTGTTGATGAAAATAGATTTAAAAACTATGGTACAATGCTTCGTCTTAGTGTCATAATCATGAAACTGATTGGGTTTTGCTGGAACATCCTAGATTCTGTAGAGATCAAATATTTGTTAGATTTTAGTGTTCAAAGTTGAGGGCTTGGTAATGGGGATTTGGGTTTTGCAAGGCAGTTAGTTTGATGACTACCCAAGAACATGATCGTGTTTAAGGAAAGTAAAAAGAGTAGGATAAACGGTTCGGGATATTCAGGAAAGTCAAATTCATTCAGGCTTTTAACTTATGCATTATAATAAAATTAAACTCATTTGTTTAGTTAAAATAAACTTAGAATAATTTTCTAAAACCAACAAAATTGGAATTGAGTTTTCTGATTGTATTTTTTTATTGAATTAAAATTAGACATATGTTTTCTAATTAAATCAATACTAATTTGTTTAGTTGAAATCAGATAGGAGTTTAATTAAACCAAGATAAATTGATTAGTTCAATTATAATTTAAATTAGAAATAAGTTTTTAATTTATTTTGACTTATTCATATTTGAATATGATTATATTAGAAATAAGTTTCTAATTGATTAGATATTAATAGCATAATTTGATAAGTTCAATAAATTGCTAATTAGAATTAAATTGTTTCCATTCTATGAGCATGGGTTTGCTATATGTTAGACAAAATAATTTGTTCATTTTGTGCACTTTTCTGATTTCTGAAAATTTGTTTTTTAGGAAGATGTCATTATTAAGTAGACGTCTAAGCTTATTCGATGTGATCAAATTATTTACTCCATGAACGATTAATATGACAATAATGTGCATATTTTTTTTCTTATTATAGAAACTTAGTGTTTCAAAATGGCTACTGCTTCAAAGAGTATTGTTGCTGAACTCAATAGTGGTGAGAAACTCATGGTGACAATTATGAAATCTAGAATATGAAAATACAATATGTACTGAAGAAGCAAGAGGCTCTTGAACCATTAAACCTAACCATGGAAGTTCCTAAGGAGGGCACTGTGGCCCAGTATAGGAGGGACCGTGATGTATAGGAATTGTGAAAAAAGTAGAATTCTTTGGCTCGCATCACATTGCTGAGTAGCATGGATAATTGCTGGACCCTGTTTTCGGAGCCCAACTATTCGAAATACCATGAGACGTGAACATGTTGTGCCCATAAGGTTATTTCCATGGGGTCACTCTCTAGCCAAAACCAGTTTGGACAGCTGGATCACAACTTTACTTCTTCATAACAATTGTAGCTCCATGTCTCTAGCTTATTTTGAAACAATAATCGTCTCATTCGGAGCTCTACAGATCAAGATATGATTAAATTACCGAAGTATGTTTAGTAAAAAAACCAATTCATGCTCTTCCAAACGATTCCCTCACTTTCTTTCCATTAATAGTTTTCAAATCAACACCAAAGGCTACCAATAATATAAAAATGTGTTAGGAATCTATTGGTTCAATAATCACATCATTAGGAGGTCAGACGATGAAGTTATGGCCAAAAGAGTCAGCCTCGATTATATCCTCAATCATATTGTACCTATCTTGGGACAATTGGCATAACTTTCACTAGAGATATTGCATTATGGCCATTTTAGGACAGTCTCAAAAAGGGCTTCGAGATCTAAAACTTTTATGCAGATCTTAAAGAAATATTTTGCCATCTAAAGGGTCAAAATAGCTTTGTCTTACACTTCATCTTACCTACTGTTCATCTGGTATCTTCTTACCTATGCATCCTCTTACGGCCATATCTTTTGCATATGAAGGCCAAAAATCCCAAACTTTATATCCTTAGAAAGCTAGAAAGATAAACTACAACTTTTATGAAGACATATTTGGATAGTTCTTCCTAAATCGATACAGCTTGTCTTTTGAGTTCAGAACTCAATTTCCACACCTATGAAAGCTTGCAAACTGCAATATTTCTTCATATCAATTCAACTACTAAGTACTTTTGCTAAACTCTTGAATCTCACCTCAAATGATTTATCCCATACAACCCTTCCAATCTCTAACAAGCTATTCTAAATCAAACAACAATTTGCAATCTCAACGAAGAAGAATGTGCACATACATTTCATCAACCAATAACTCAACCAAAAGATAAATATGTACATAAATAAGGATAGTTCTTTAATCCATAATCTCATTACTAAATCAACATAGAGTTACACATCAACAATCCACATCAATAACCTAAAAAAAATACAAATGGATGCTCGTGTTTGATATGCTTATAAAGCTATCTAAGATGTTCACTAAATTAGTACAATAATCTCTAACTATCTTGGAGTTTTCGATGCCTTACAAGGAATCGATAACCTTCCTGTTCTACACCTGAGGAGTAAAATAATGGGTTGAGCTACACAGCTCAATGGCTAATATATTTATAGCCATCGGCAATTGACAACAATTCAGGCATACGCACATGTATAGCTAACAATTCAAGTATTCTCAGTTTAGCTCAAAACTCATAACACATAACATAGACTTTATCAATTAAACACAACACTCAAATGCATCATACTTGACAATTCAAAGATGCAATGCACAAACAAATCGCTTGAGAGTTCCATAGAATGAAACAGATAAACTGAAGTTTACGCTGTGAACAAAACGAGTCTGATTTTTTAGGATCTCGTAGCCTCAAGCGGGCAGCCGAGACAAGGTATAGGTCAACTTGCACGTGACTAACGAAAAGGATTCCTCTCTTACCTAATCACAAACAAATTTGATGCTCAATATAGTCAATGAAAAAATCCATAATCTCATGCTTCTTTTACTTTTTCTTCTTTCCTTTTATACAAATATCATAACTTTTTTCAAGGCATAATATAATCATAATTCATCATGCATTTTCAAACATTCACAACGATTTCAATTTTAGGCAAATCAAATGCAAACAAATCAACATACACACATATACAAGAATTTTCCCAATTACATAATAACTATGAATACATTACCCACCTAAATCCTTTGTAAAAATCCAACTCAAGGTTGTTTTTCCTCTTGCTCTTGGGTAGGATTCTCTTAGTTTCCTAAAACAACCAAGTTTCTATTCAAAACAACATTCTAATAAAATTCATAAACTTCAATAATCACAAAAAATGCAATAAACACAAGTTAAGCTCAAATCTAACTTACCCATAGTCCATCGAGGTTAGAAAACCTGAAACCTAGTTTAGAAACCCTAGAAATCAAATGGGTTCCTTCTTCCTCTTCTTCCAACACAACACCCACTCTCTCTCAAAGCCCTTCATTCTCAACACAACCAATTTCTTTAATAAAGCAACAGGAAAAGATGATTAACTTACCTTAACAAGCTTGATTTTTCTTCTTCCCACGTTTTCTTCTTTTTCTCTAACTTCTCTCTTTTCTCGTCTCTTCTATGAATTTCTCTTCTCTTCTTCTAAATTTTAACACAACTTTTATCCTTGGTCTCCCAATTATTCCCTCATCATTTAATACAATGTCTATTTACCCCTTCTTTTGTCTTTATCTACTAACTCCTTAAGCTAACTTAATTCTAGCTTTCCTATATTAATTCTAACTTAATTCTAATCTTTCCATCTAATTCTAATCTCTATTCATGCTTACTAAATTTAATGACCCAATTCCAAGATAAATAAATAAACAAAAAAATCGAAATCAAATAATTAAATAAATAAATCGATAATAATAAAAAAAAATTCGAGGTCCTACAATAATGATATCATGTGAGAGTTTCATAAATTCAAAACTATAAAGGACAGATGGTCCACATTGGTTGCTCGTTTTGGAGGTGCTTCAATGAGCAGATTGAGGCACTTACAATTAAGTTTGATACTTATAAGAAGTGCCTAGATGATACAATGTAAAAGCATTTAAGGCAAATGTCCAACATGGTAAGTGAGTTACGTGACGTTGGTGATGAGCTTGAAGAAAAACATGAGGAGTTTTGATTGAAGGAGTAAGATGCCACTTCGTAGAAGGACACGAGGAGTTTTGTAAAGATCAATTGCACCTAACTTTCCACCAAGAGAGGAGAGTACTGATGAGTCTGTAGCCCCATGAAATGCTGAGGCTTGTTTAGGGCAAGGTAGTGAGCCCGTTCGATCACAGACGCGAGAGTCTCCTCTTCCATAGGAGCAAATGCCTATGCCATTGGATCTGAGGATATTTCAGGCATTTGCTCAGGCATTTGTCTAGGCTATGGGCTAGATGCCACAAACTTCTGCTTTATAGAAATCCATTGTCCCATAGAAATGGATAAATCGAAGTTTACACCGTGAACAAAATGAGTCCTATTTCTCAGGATCTCGTGGCCTCAAGCGAGCAGCCGAGAGAAGGCTATAGGTCAACATGAACGTGACTAATGAAACAGGTTGCTCTCTTACCTAATCACAAACAAATTTTATGCTCAATACAGTCAATGACAAATCCATAATCTCATGTTTTTTTACTTTTTCTTCTTTCCTTTTATAAAAGTATCATAACTTTTTTCAAGGCATAATATAATAATAATTCATCTTTCATTTTCAAACATTCACAACGATTTCAATTTTAGGCAAATCAAATGTAAGCAAATCAACATACATACACATAGGCAAGAATTTTCCCAATTACACAATAACTATGAATACATTATTCACCTAAATCCTTTGCAAAAATCCACCTCAAGGTTGTCTTTCCTCTTGCTCTTGGGTAGGATTCTCTTAGTTTCCTAAAACAACCAAGCTTCCATTCAAAACAACATTCTAATAAAATTCATAAACTTCAATAGTCACAAAAAAATGTAATAAACACAAATTGAGCTCAAATCTAACCTATCCATAGTCCATCTAGGTTAAAAAACCCAAAACCTAGTTTAGAAACCCTAGAAATCAAATGGTTTCCTTGTTCCTCTTCTTCCAACACAACACCCACTCTCTCTCAAAGCCCTTCATTCTTAACACAACCCATTTCTTTAACAAAGCAAGAAGAAAAGATGATTAACTTACCTTAACAAGCTTGATTTCTCTTCTTCCCACATTTTCTTCTTTTTCTCTAACTTCTCTCTTTTCTCTACTATTCAACAACTTTCTCTTCTCTTCTTCTAAATTTTAAGACAATTTTTATCCTTGGTCTCTCAATTATTCCCTCATCATTTAATACAATGTCTATTTACCCCTTCTTTTGTCTTTATCTACTAACTCCTTAAGCTAACTTAATTCTAACTTTCCCATATTAATTCTAACTTAATTCTAATCTTTCCATCTAATTCTAATCCCTAATCATGCTTACTAAATTTAATGACCCAATTCTAAGATAAATAAATAAACAAACAAATTGAAATCAACTAATTAAAAAAAAATTGATAATAATCGAAAAAATTTTCAGGGTCCAGTAATAATGATATCATGCGAGAGTTTTGTAAATTCAAAACTATAAAGGACATATTGTCCACATTGGCTGCTCATTTTGGAGGTGCTTCAGTGACCAAATTGAGGCATTTACAATTAAGTTTGATACTTATAAGAAGCACCTAGATGATACAATGTAAAAGCATTTAAGGAAAATGTCCAACATGGTAAGTGAGTTACGTGATGCAACTTTGTGGCATGCTAGACAATGTTGCAATAATGATGCAACTTTGTGGCATGCTAGACAATTTCATATTAGTCAAAATCAAATTAGTCAATTAGCTAAAGAAGGACTTTTAGGTAATCTAAGTCAAGAAGATCTACCTTTATATGAGCATTGTTTAGCTGGTAAAATGGTAAAAAAAATCATTTGGAAAGGGACTATGAGCTTTATATGTATTACACTTAATTAATTGTAACATTTATGGTCCAATGAATGTAAGGGCTAGATGTGGGGCAGTTTATTTCATCACCTTCATAGATGACCATACTCGGTATGGTCATGTCTATTTGATTTCTCATGAATTGGAAGCGTTTGATTATTTCATAAAATACATGAACTTAGTTGAGAATCAATTAGATAAGAAAATAAAAGCATTATGACTTGATCATGGACAAGAATACTTGTTAGACAAGTTCAAGGCTTTATGTGATGAGAAAGTAATAGAAATGCCGTTAACAATTCCTAAAACCCCACAACAAAATAGCAATGCTAAAAGATAGAATAGGACGCTAATAGAAATGATTAGGTCCATGATGGCCCAAACAAATTTACCAATCACTTTTTGGGGTGATGTGTTGCTAACAACGACCTATGTACTTAATCATGTGCCCACAAAATCATTTATTAGCATACCATATGAGTTGTGGACTGGTCAGAGACTTGATAAGTTAAGTCTCAGACCTTGGCAGTTTGCAGCCTATATTCATGATCTCTCTCACAAACATAGGAAATTAGGCCCAAGGGGAGAAAAAATATATTTATTAGATACTCAGAACACTTAAAAGGATATGTGTTCATTGGTAAGCAAGGTAATGATGTTGTAACTAAATTTGAATCACGAGATGTAACATTCTTACAGAATAATTTTTCCAAGCAAGGCGAACTAGGTAAAAAACTATTATTATATGAGACGCTTGATCAGAATGATTCTATTATGAAGAATCAAGATGAGAAACTTTGACCAAATGGGAGCAATTCCATAGAAAGGTTCTCTATGATAACTGATTTGAGTGGGAGCAATCAGATCCATCATGAATTTGTTTATGATGAACCTCGTTTAAGACGAAGTAATTGAGGAATAATTCCCTGACGTCGTTTTGAGATTGAAGGAGAAATTAAGACGATAGTTTTGCAATAGGAAGAATAGCTAAGAAATGTAAATGAGGCTCTTACTGGCCTTGCTAAAGAAGAATGGATGAAAGCAATGAAAGAAGAAATGACTTTTCTAAGCTCAAATCAACTGTAGGACTTGGTTGACCTCCCTGAACGGGGAAAAGCAATTGGGAACAAGTGGGTTCTCAAAATAAAGAGAAAAGTTAATGGCATTATTGAAAGATACAAGCCACGTCTTGTAGCAAAAGGATATACACAATATAAGGGAATTGATTATGAGGAAACTTTTTCACCTATTGTGAAGTTTCCTTCAGTTCATCTTATTCTAGCTATAGGGGCCAATATGGATCTTGAATTACATCAAATGTATGTAAAAACTACTTTTCTCAATGGAGAATTAATAGAAGAAATCTATATGGAACAACTTAAAGGTTTCATCAAGGCAGGTCAAGAAAATAAGGTATGTTGATTATTAAAATCAATTTATGCTTGAAGCAGTCTTCAAGACAATGCTATATTTGTTTTCATATCGTAATCATTTCGTATGATTTTCAAGTGATCGATGAATACCATTGTGTGTATGATAAGAGATCCAAAGATAAATTCACAATTTTATCTTTATACGTGATTGATTACTTGTAATGACTTTGTGTTTCTTACGCAAATCAAATATTAGTTATCATCTAAATTTGAAATGAGAGACAGTGGTGAAGTAGTATACATTCTTGGAGTCAAGATTTCAAGAGATCGTTTGAATAGATTGTTATCTCTTCAAAAGCAATGTATATTCAAAGAATTCTTAAATGATTACATATGCAAGAATCCAAACTAGTTGATAATCCTATTGCTAAAGGTGAAGGCCTTAGTAAGAGAAATTGCTCATTAATGCCACAAGAACGGGAAAAAAATGAAGAATCTTCCCTATTCCAGTGCAGTTGGAAGTCTTAGTATGCAATAATGTGTACAAGACCAGATATTTGTTACACTGTCGGAATGGTGAGCAGATATCAATCAAATTCAAGCTAAGCATATTGGATAGCAATAAAGAGAATATTGAAGTATCTAAAGGGAATTGTGGACTATGCATTATGTTATCAAGGCAATGATCTATGTATGCAAGGGTATACATATGCAGATTGGGGAGGAGATTTAGATGAAAGATAATCAATCTCAGGATATGTATTCTTACTAAACCATGGAGCAATATCATGGAAAAGTAAGAAATAATCTTGCGTTCCATCATCCACAATAGAAACTGAATTTATAGCATTCTGAGCTACACTACAAGATGTTATATGGCTTCTTCGATTCTTAGTGCACTAGGGAGTCACTAAAAGTAAAATTGATCCAGTGACCATTAACTGTGTAGTTAAGCTGCAATTGCTTATACTAAAGACCCCAAATTTCATTGTAACATAAAACACATAGATACCAAGTATAATTATATAAAAGATATAGCTGCATGAAGAGAAGTGAACATGAAATATATATCTACACGAGATATGATCACAGACCCAATGACAATGCCAATTTCTAAAGATGTATACATTAGGTATGTAAAGTCACTAAGACTATGTAGATGTTGACATGTATTGATAAACATTTCTCTGTGTATGTTCACTCATTATGATGTCATAGTGTGGATATAATGTATGATGAAGATTATACATTGTGTATCATTTGATTCATGAATATATATGTGTTTTTGCATAAATATATTTTTGGGATGAATCACAAGCATATAAGATAAATTAGAGATTGTTCCTCTCAAACAGAAAATCACCTATGATGTTTATGCTCACTAGAGATGAGATATGTTTAAATTTTATTTTCTAGGTGATAATTGAGAGCAAGAAATGTAAACCATAAATGTCACAAGGAAATTGGTTCAAAGTGATTTAATGATCACTTTAGGTTATTGTTAAAACATGCAAGATGTGATCCTATGGAATAATTCTAGGAAAGAGAATTAAGAACTGAGGAAGGTCATTTATTTAGATCATTGACTCGCATGAAAAGTATTCATAAATGATCGTTGTCTCTTTAGTAGAGAACTTGAATATAGTCATGATACAAGAAACTAAATGAGACCAAAGGAAAGTAAAAATGTGAGATATGACCTAGGGTATAGCATACAATGTCTACTCAAGAACTCATAAGTCCTAGGATCAATTTGTTAATAGAGATATCATATACTCCTAACAGATATACGGCAACGTGCTCGTGTCGTATGCTGGTCACACCAGTTATTGAACAAGTATGAGCACTATAGAAATTTTTTAATTAAATTAAAACTCATCATGTATGAGTGGGAGATAATGAATCACATACACCCATGAGGGATATGTGGTCAAAAGTTATTCTAGTCGTAGTAATGATGGCTAGTCAATACTCTCATACCTCTCAAGCTGTTAATTACAGGTGCTAAAACAATATACAACATCATTATCCCACCAGTAATAACCATGCTAGAACATACTTTGTAATACAAATAAGATCAAAATATTAAAATGTAAAAGAAATTTCAATGAGGCCAAGAAACATAACTTGATGTTGGCGACCTAAACCAACAAGTATGCTTATTTGAGTTTAGGGAGTTAGAAAAAGAAATAATGTGGAGCCTTCTCTAATCATGATATGCCATCTTACAAATTGAATAAATAAAGGAACTTCATCTGCGTGTATCTGTGTGAGAGGGAGAGATGAAAATGATGTGACACATGGAACCCAAAAAATAATAAAAATATTTAATAGAGGGGTTTTTTCCATCCAAGTGGGGTTACAATTTAATGTTTTTAAAATGTTAAAGATAGAACTGTTCACTCCGAAACGTTTGGATCAAACTTGATGATTGGTGCAAAACTTATGGTTGAAAGTGACTCTTTTCCCCTTTGATAAATGAAAATGCTTTTAACTTCTCTAGTAAGCCACATGGTGTGCTTCCTATAAAACTAGTCTCTTCATTTTGTAATTTCTTCTGGTATGTTATATAGGTATAGGTCAAAATAACAAATCTAAACTTATACTTTTGTCAATGTGTAGTAAATTTGTATGTCTCTAGCAAGTTTTTAAAGGTCCTTGCACGATTATTTTACTTTTTAAAGGGATTTTAAAGTTCCTTTTATATGAAAGAAATATATATCTGTTAGGACTTTATATATTGATTATTTTACTATCTATCTATTTTAAATTCCATATTTCTGTTAATAAAACAATTGTATATTATAATTTCTAATTTTGTGTAGAATGATGGAAAATCCCAACTTAAGGTAACAACATAATTTAGAATTTGGTAGGTTGTTAGGTTTTATTAAACTGTGTTTTTATGTGAAATTACATGAAAATTAATTATAATTTTGAATTCCTTATACAAAGTGACTTTTTAAGTATCGACCTAACACCTTTTTGATATTTTGAACAACTTGTGTGATGTATGACATTGTTAATATTTAAGCATAACTATGATTGTATTGTGTTGTGCTTAAGTTATATGATGGTGGTAGTTGAACGAGACTAATATCTTCTATTAAGATATGTCTTAGGATAATTTATTAATTAATTTTGAGCATTATTTGTAATTGGACATAGTTGGATAATTGTGTTATATCATTATGATAGGTAATCTAACTTATATGGGAGTCTTGAAGATAAGATTACATGAAGGATAGAATCCTAGTGAAGATAAGATTTATTTAAGATAAAATCACCATATCTTAATAAGGAACATGTGTTGATTTTTTGGTGATTTTGGAGCTATCTTTGAAAGCTTATTTTGATTATTGTTTTTATCTAAGGTAACTAGATTTTTCAGTTATTCTATCCATGTTGGATAGCTGGGTTTTTTTTAAACTGGTTGTATGACCTTTTTTGGGTCATCTAGATATTGTTTTGTTATAAAAAAAATCCAATATAGGCATGGTGCATCAATTGTATTATTGGTGATGTTTCGATGATGAAAATTTGTTCGATTGATATTTATTGATGTTACTATAAGCATGGTCTGATCGTGATTCTTCTTAATAATTCACAATAGATATCGTTCTACCACTTCCCACACTTTCGGTTGATGAAGCCGTATATTTAGGAAAGTGTTTTTATTTCAAGTATCTTTATTGTTTATGTCTTTATTGATTTAACCACTTGAGTTGTTTTATTCTCATATTTATTATCAATCATTATTGTAAAAAATCCTCTGTTGAGGTTAGCACGAGTTGGTTGTGTTATTTGAAGTGAAATACTTTCACATGGTTTAAGAACAAGTGGATAGTGTCAAAAGGTAAATGGTGTTGGCTCTGTAAAGCCTCGTGTAAAACTATTGTTCCTTAGTGAAAGTGATTAAGCTAGGTGAGAGCCCTGTAGATGTAAGCAAAGTGATTAAGTTGTCGATTTGTTTATTACTTTTTTAATTCTTCTGAAAAATTAATAGTTTTTAACACAACTACTTTGTATCAAGCAACCGATAGAAACAACTCAAAGAAAATGAGACAAAACCAGATTTTACGAAAGCACATCCTTCAAATTTTTCATCTTCCACCAAAATAAGACATATGGTATTAGAATGGTTGAGACCTACTTTTGATCCCAATATGAGGTAATACCATTTAGTTGGTTGACAACAATATGTGATAATAGAATAAAGTATATACCATTTGATTGATTAAACGTTACTTATATTCAGAGTTTATCTTAATAGATATGCAACAATATTAATATGTGAATAGTGTCATTTTTTTACAGTAAAATTTTTTTGAGATATATTTCTCATGTTTTTCTTAATATGCATTTTAAAGTAATTGGTAACACTATATACACAAACGTGGTATTAGTTATGTATAAAGTAGTGAAGTGCCATTTTTCTCTATTTTATATATAATTTTTTCCTAATTGGTGTTTATTATTGACTTTGTCTATTTTTTTTTGGTGAGGAAGTGATAAAGAAAGAAGGTAAGGACCTAACAAAATTTTAGCATGATTTTATATTATTAAATATATTGTAATTACCAAAAATAAAGGTGGATCAAGTTTTATTTACTTATTTTTAAAACTTATGAAGCATATTTACTTTATGATTTATGCTAATGAGATATTAAATGCTTAGTCCTTTTGAATTATTTAAGTCATACGCATTGCTAGAGTTTTGCTTTTAGATTTATAAGTTGGCGAGTTGTTTAGTGTTAACCTACTAAGAGACTTAAATGACTTATTAGGTGATCATTTATAATGAGTCCAATAAGATTAAATGACTCGAATCATAAAGTATTGAAACGTTCAAATTAGATCTTAATATCTTCAAAATACGTAGGACACACCTTAAATGGATGGAAATTTTGACAGAGTTAACACTCCAATTAAATGTTATGTCTATGTTTACATAACATTTTTTATATTTTTAAATAAAAAGTAGGTTTCACTGTCATATAATTAGTGTTTTAAAATTAATTAGAAAGTGAGTCTCACTACCACATAGCAGTGGAATCCACTTTTACACATTTCAAACAGTGAATCATGCTTTCAATGTGGCAGTGTGATCCACTATTATACATTTCAATGATTTTCACTTGTTATATGACACTGAGGTTCACTTTTATTTAAAAATAAAAAATAATATCATATGTTGGACCCTGTTATCAGAGCCCAACTTCAGCCATGGGATCATGAAGCTTGAGCGTGGAGGAAGACTTAGAATTTGGAAATTTAGAAGAAAAATCCTTGGTAACTAAAAGTGGGCTTCGCCGCGACGAACATATTGGAAAATCACCCTGAACCTTTAGGAATTTTATGCCACGGCCAGTGATGGAACTCAGCAAACCTGGAATTTTTACCTTCGCTGCGGTGACCATTTGGTCTCGCCGCGGCGAACTCACCACGCTAACAAAATAAAAGACTTCAGGTTAATTATGCCGCGGTGAACTCTTGGCTTTGCCGCTGCGAAAATCCCTATGGCAGAACCCACAACCCAAACTAGTTCTTAAAAACTTAATCTAATTTCCATAATCGGATATTTTGCTGCAAAAACAAAAAAAAAACATAGACGAATCCAAACACATATTTCATTTATAAACAAAGGCATAAGTTTTACAAAGCTTTAATGGCATTTCAAGCCAAAATACATAAATTGAGTTCGAAAACCAAAAATACAAAATACATTTCAACTAGCAGAACTTGAAATGCATCTAAAGCCTTGAATTCCCAAAAAAAATCTTAGAAAAAATACAAAAGTATGCCAATTCGGAGTAATGCCATAACTCTTGACTTACTCGATCTCTTGCTCATCACCTGAATGGGAGGAGAATGGGGGTGAGCTTAAAGCTCATGGATAATAGATTTATAATCGAGAAACAAGCAAAAACCATTTTCAAAACTCATTGTCGTTATACATTGTGGAAACCATAATAATTTCGCATTGAAAAATTCACCAAACACTTATTTCTCAAAATTCTCATTTTATCAAACAGTTCATGAGCCATTATAAGTCATGTATGCATCAAACTTGCTAACATTTCAACAGCACATAAGCACATCAGAATGGTTTGGGTAAATCCATGAACATGATGAACTACACAATTCCACTTAATGGTTTGTGAAGTCGTAAAACTTGACATACTATCGCAATTCCACATGGGGGTCTTACGTAGACGTAAACATGAGGGAGTCCATGAAGGAGCTCCGTGCCACTTACAGGCAGATGGGAGAAGCCTTTTCTTGGTCAATGTGCACGTGACATTCTTGAATGGATTACACCAAACCCACATAACACGTAATTCATGAATCAAAAACAGTTTGCCCAAATGGCACCTTGTTGGAAACTTGTTTTTCATGCATATGAGATATTTAAAAAAAAATTTCTGAAAACCTAATTTCATAAACTTGCATCTTTTCAAAAAGAATCATTTTTAAAATCTTTCCATAAATCATCAACACAATTCATGTAGCAAATATATAATAATTTCACAATCCAACTAAGAGCAAATGAATGCAACATCTATGGTGCAATTGAAACCATTTAGCTTCCTTGATTCAAAGGAAAATAATGAGTGGCTTATTTACTTTATAAAAATGTACCCAACTTGAATTCCTTGCTTACAAACTTGCTTTGGGACGTCTTTACTCTTGCTCCTCTTGCCTCTCTTGCCTCACTTGACTTCCTTAAACAATAACAAAAATTCCATTCAATTTGGTTTAGAAATCAGAAAGTCATACTCAACAATTTAAACTATTTCTCGTGCTGAATAAAATTCTATGTTCAACTTCCATCCAGAAATTGAAATGCTTAGAAACTGAATTTAGATTCCTTCATACAATTTGTATCCTTATGGCTCTAGTTTACAACAAATCGAAAATCAGTCCATTTGGATAACTACACCAAAAGTTATGCCCAAAATACCAAAGCATGTTCTGTACTAGAAAGTTAAGTTCGTCGCGGCTAAACCCAGAAGTTCGTCGCGGTGAAATTGTCCAAAAACCTACTTCAAGAACGTAATTTTCAACATTTCTCCTCTTTTTACTTCCCACCTTTCACATATAACCCATCTTAATCTTAGCCCATCTTTTCTTCTTCATTATCAACTTCATTCAAACCCAAAATCATTCACAACAAATTCATAATCTACTTTTGATCATTAACCAAACACTAAAACATTAACATAAACCATTTATCAACAACTTCCTACACATATTCACTTTATTTTAACTTCTAACCAACCATAAATATGCTTCATCTAACAATGAAGAGGGGTTAATGCTCATACTTACCTGATTAGCCTTAATGTCTTCAAACTCTTCAAGAATCTCCAAAACCCTAACTCTTCTCTTCTTTTTCTCCTTTCTCTTGTTTCATTCACCATTTTGCTTCTCTCAAATTCAAGGCTATAACTACTTCTTTCACTATTACCCTAAATGAATGAGCAAAGTCCACTATGCCCTTCCATGTAATGCCTTAGCCTTTTAACCTTTAGTGATCTTCCAAAAATGTCCCTTATGCATTCTTAGTTCTTCAATTTAACTTACACTATACTATACTCTAATTCCATCAATCCATGAAATAAATCCTCCCAAAATTGACATAATACTTAGATTCCAAAAAAAATGATTTATCTAGCAAGACCACAAAATTTATTCAAATCATGCTTAATAAAATAAATAAAACAATTTGGGGCCCAACATTTCTCCCCCTCTTAAAAGAATTTCGTCCTCAAAATTATTACCTAAGTCATCGAAGAGGTGTGGATACTTCTCCTTCATGGCCTCTAGTGGCTCCCACGTTGCCTCTTCTACTAAATGGTTTCTCCACAAGACTTTTACTAGTTGAACTATCTTGTTCCTGAGAACCTTTTCCTTGGTGTCCAAAATCTCCACTAGAATCTCCTCATAACTCAGATCATCTCTCAACTGAACCTCAGTGTCCTGAATGATGTGGGATGGATCTGACTTGTATCTCCTCAACATGGAAACATGAAAAACATCATGTATCTGAGACAATTCCTGTGGCAACGCCAACCTATAGGCTAGCAGTCCATTCCTCTCAAGAATTTCATAAGGACCCATATATCTCGGGCTCAACTTGCCTTTCTTGTCAAACCTCATGACTCCTTTCTAAGGAGATGTTTTAAAGAAGACTTTCTCATCGACTTCATATTCCATTTCCTTTTAGTGTGCATCAGTGTATCTCTTCATTCTATCCTGAGCAGCCTTAAGCCGTTGCTTGACTAAGTTGACCTTGTCCATTGTCATCTGAAGTAACTCTGGCCCTATCAGTTTCCTTTCTCCTTCCTCATCCCAGCATATCGGAGTTCTACATCTTCTTCCATATAGTGCTTTATAAGGAGCCATTTGAATGCTCGAATGGTATGAATTATTGTAACCAAATTTGATCAATGGCAAATGCTCGTCCTAAGCCCTTTTAAAATCCATCACACATGCCCTGAGCATTCCCTCTAGGGTCTGAATGGTCCTCTCAGATTGACCATCCATTTGGGGATGAAAAGTAGTGCTAAATTTTAATGTGGTTCCTAGAGCCTCTTGTAAACTTCCCTAGAATCTTAAAGTAAACCGAGGATCTCTGTTGCAAACTATGAAATCTAGAATCCCATGCAGTCTCACTATCTAATCAATATACTTCTTTGCTAGCACATACAAGGAATCAGTCTGTTTGATTGCCAGAAAATGAGTTGACTACGTCAACTGATCAACAATAACCCATATGGCATCATGTTTCCTACTGGTTTTGGGCAAACCCATTAGAAAGTCCATAGTCGCCCTTTGCCACTTCCATTCAGGAATGGACAATGGACTTAACTTTCCTGAAGGCGCCTGGTGTTCAGCCTTGACTTGCGAACACACTAGACACTTACTTGTATATTCTGCTACATCGCTTTTTATGCCTTTCCATCAAAAATGTTCTCTCAAATCCCTATACATCCTGGTGCTACCTGGGTGCATAACATAAGGCACATTGTGTGCCTCATCCAGTATCTCATCCTTCACCTCCTTGACATCCGGGGTACAAAGCCTATTTTCGACAGTCATGAGTCCATCATCCCTCACTACCACTTCAAACTTCTTGCCATCCTAAATTTCTTCTCGGAGCTTGTTCAATTCTATATCCTGTGCTTGTAACTCCTTAACCTTCTCTCTGAGCATCGGTCTTACTCTGAAAGTAGCAACCATACACTCAGGTTCCTCTTGTTTCAAACTTATTCTAAGCTTAGCCATCACTTCCAATAAAGGCAGATAAACTGTCTGAAGGTGGGCTATTAATGATTTCTTACTCAAGGCATTCATCACTGCATATGCCCTTCTTGGACGATACTCAATCAACAAATCATAATCCTTAGTTAGCTCTAACCATCTTCTCTGTCTCAAATTTATTTCTTTCTGACTCAACAGATACTTGAGACTTTTGTGATCTATAAAAACCTTCGTTTGAACTCCATATAGATAATGTCTCCAAATCTTCAAGGAAAAAATCACTTCTGCCAATTCCAAATCATGTGTCGGATAATTCAACTCATATGGCTTCAGTTTCCGCGAAGCATAAGCTATCACCTCGTCTCCCTGTATCAACACACAACCTAAACCCTTTCTCGAAGCATTACTGTACACTATATAGCTCTCATCTCCAGTAGGCAAAATCAAAACTAAAGCACTTGTTAATCTGCGCTTGAGCTCCTCAAAGCTTTTCTGACATTCCTCACTCCAGATAAATTTCTGATTCTTCCTCAATAGCTTGGTCATCTGCGTGACTATCATAGAAAATCCTTTAACGAATCTCCTATAATATCCTGCTAGACCCAGAAAACATCTCACTTCTATCACTATCTTTGGTGCATGTCAATTCACCACTGCTTCAACCTTCCTCAGATCAACATATACCTCATCTTTGGAAATCACATGTCCAAGGAATATCACCTTATGAATCTAAAATTCACATCTGCTGAACTTAGCATAAAGCTCCTTCTCCCTCAATGTTTACAACACTCTCCTGAGGTGTTCCTCATGTTCCCCGTCACTCTTGGAATAAACCAGAATGTCATCGATAAACACTATGACAAACTGATCCAGATACTCCCTGAAACCCTATTCATAAGATCCATAAAAGCAGCTGGAGCATTGGTCAAACCAAATGGCATAACTAGGAACTCGTAATGCCCGTAACGAGTCCTGAACGCTTTCTTGTTTACATCAGACTCCTTGATTCTAATCTAATGATAACCTGACCTGAGATTAATCTTGGAAAAGACCTTTGCTCCTTGCAGCTGGTCAAACAGATTGTCTATTCCGGGTAGAGGGTACTTGTTTTTAATGGTCATCTTTTTGAGTCTCCGATAATCGATACACATTCGCCATGTTCCATCCTTTTTCTTAACAAACAAAACCGGTGCTCCCCATGGTGACGAACTCAGCCTTATGTACCCCTTCTCTAACAATTCATCTAATTGTTTCTTAAGCTCCCTGAACCCAGCTGGAGCCATCCTATATGGTGGTATAGAAATAGGTGCGGTTTTGGGAATCAGGTCGATGATAAACTCGATTTTCCTCATCGGTGGCAAACCAGATAAGTCCTCTGGGAACACATTAGGAAATTCCCTTACAATCAGAAAATCCTCTAACCTCCCTTCATTCACATCAGTATCCACAACATGCGCCAAGAAGGCTTCTCGCCCCTTTTTCATCATCCTGTCAGCTAACAAAGCATAAATAATTCTTGGCAATGGTACTCTCCTGTCCCCCCTAAAAATCCCTTCTCTCCGTTGCCCAGATCAAATTCCACCACCTTAAGGCTACAATCCAACTTCGCATGATACTTCTCCATGGCATCCATTCCCAATATCACATCTAGACCCTTTAACT